>JXSR01S026881.1:0-11097 GCA_000969725.1 Ophiothrix spiculata | reverse complement strand
TTTGAACAAAATTTGACCAATTTTGAAATATCACCCCTTGTTTTGGTAGCCATTTTGTTTTATCTTGGATTTCTCAAAATGCTCAATGATGCGGATTTTGCATCATTCAATTCTGGAATCTATGGGTCTCAAAGACTAAGAATCAGTCAAGAACAATTGTGCAGACTCCATTTTGCAGCCAAGCCCAATATCAAGGTTTTTCCCACAGACTAGAGGGGTTTCTATCAGTTTTAAAAGATAGGGTTGACAGAGCAAGGAAAGTCCTATGCTTTGTATGTAAAAACCGACAGGGATGCATCGTATGGCACAAATGTCAGATGTTATAAAGAAATGTCCAAATATCTAAATCCAAATACATTTTTAAGATCCTTATTATATATTCTATATAAATATCCAATTACCTTTCCCGGATCAGATTCTTCAAGTTAATTTTTAATTGCTGTCGGGTGGGGGAGCAGCAACCCCCCTGCCAACCCCCACCCGGCAGCTACACCACTGCCCATGGTCCCAATTTTGACTTGACCTTGTGTTATGCCTTCAAAACAAAGAATGAAAAGGATACGTTTACATGATATTTATCATATTGCAGTTATCGGCAACATATCCTATACAATGCACACACAACGCTCGTAATTGATGCATGACCCCGAGATATCTTCCCGTGTTTTGGGTATAGGATGATAAATTGCCAAGTTCGTTGTATCAAAACTAACCAGCCAATTTTTTTGTACATTTACCATTTTGTTCCTGATTTATTAAGCTTTCATGTGATAATTTTTGTGAACTCAAAAGACCAAAGGGTAAGCCTGACTAGGTACATTTTGTGAGAAGACCCCGGTCAGCTCATTTGGATTTCCCATGCTATTTCAGGTGTAAATTTCCTGTGCCAAGGAGTTTCGATATACCCACTTCCATTGGCCCACCACGCTTGCAACTTTTAAGCTATCAACTTCGTACACACATGTCAATTAAGATCATGAAATTCTCGTTCTCATGACACCATACTCATTAGCATACGATAATTCAAAGGACCTGATCGAGTCCATTGAAAAAACATGTAAGACACACCCCAAATGCCCTGTTAACCAGGTTATACTGGGACAGTGGTCACGCCTTAGGAGTATGGTACGTCATTGAGATAATTGGTATGACCGTGGCGGGTAGAAACACTTGCGTTGTTTTCAATTAAACCTGGTTAAAGATCTCCGACTTGGTTTATCAATGCAAAGGTCACGGTGTAGCGTACAGTGGGCGATAACTGCAATATGTCAAGTCAAATACTACTTACATAACTTATATGATGCTTCAGCCCGAAGGGGGGGGGGGGACTTTGCAGTATTGATTTTATCATTTCAGCTGTTACAGCATTTCTAAGCTTTAAAATGACATCTTACTTGTTGAAATTGATCAAGACAAAGATCAAATTTTACAACAGAAAATCTGCTGGAATTCTTATAATGTTTTGATGCCTATTTTCACCGGTTTCTTGAAAAATGTTCTATCCCCAGGTGAGCTATCACATATTTGCTGTGTACTTTGTTCTAAAACTGTGACCTACATACATAAAAGATTTAAAAAAAAAGGAATATAAATGATAATTTGAAAAATTGTATTTTGATCAAATAATGTCACAAAAAGTGAACCATTTTGACATAAGATTAAGAAGGGCATTGAGATGTTTCTGATAAACTAAGTTTGGATCATCATTAGGCTTAATAATATTCTCAAAATAATAAATTTCACTGTTAAGAATTCAACATGCAACCAGTTATAAAGGTAACCACAACAAATATACGCAAATCGGGTCACAAATTTGGAA
Organism: Ophiothrix spiculata; assembly: GCA_000969725.1. Taxonomy (NCBI): domain Eukaryota; kingdom Metazoa; phylum Echinodermata; class Ophiuroidea; order Amphilepidida; family Ophiotrichidae; genus Ophiothrix; species Ophiothrix spiculata. The sequence continues at coordinate 9,278 of JXSR01S026881.1, read as the reverse complement.
TACATTTTTTGCTACTTTACATAATTTTATTTTAAATGCCCAATTTATATCAGGCTTAAATTGTACAATATGCTAGTTTATGTCCATAGTTTACAAATTGTTCAATATCAAACAAAAAAGTCAGCAGTTTTTGTTAACTGATTGTAATTTGACACTGACTAGTCCCCTAGTCCCATTCTTTGGCAGCCCAGTGCAATCATGATCTGATTGCCATACAAACAACAGTATTTCTGCACATATTTTTGACCTGTCTGTCACGGTCGGATTGAAGTTTTTAGTTTTATTTAGCGTATGTAGCGATTTATTTACTTCAAAAAAGTTTCAGAGTAAAATCAAGTAGATTTTGCATGTTAAACTTTGGCGGGAGAAGTCTGGGAAACGTGCAGGCGTGAAATGTGTTCATGAATTAAAACATGATGAGATGTTTTATGCCCTGTTAGTTTCCCTATTGTTTGACATTTCTAGTGTTGTCAAAATTCACCCAGCCTGATCACTCGTCATTTTTCCATCTTCGAGATAACATCTCCAAGCCCTGTTTAGCTCGGGTGGTGGCTAAAGTAATGTGCGACACTAGGTAATTTGTAGGCAAAAGTCTACTAGGCAATTGTCCCTAAAATTAGGTAGGGCAATTCGATTATACAGAATGTCAAAAGTATAGTATATAGGCCTGTGTCAGCACGGATCGTTTTGTTAATTAATGGGAGTGACTTCTCACTGTCCAAAATGGAATTACAGCGATACCGGGTGCGTCACCTACGTGTTGGAGCTTTGGGTGTGGTCTGACGAGTCAGTGTATGGTTTATTTTAATGTAAGTACATCAGATATGTAATTGTAAGTTTATTAATTAAAATTGGTGTAACTAAGCTTTTTTTCAAACTGAATAGAAGAAAGTGTAAAGTAATGTCAAAGTAACTGTGGAATTTGTGCAAATATTGATTGAACAGAATTAGTCAAATTTATTGTCAAAATCACAAATTCAACAGAAGGAAAATTTCATCTTTAATTTAGGAGGATTATTGTAATATCGCAAGAACTGTAGTTGGAAATAATATTATTATAAACCGAAAAAGGTTCGGTAGAAGGTTTAAAACAAAATTGCATGAATGAGATTTTTGTTTAAATATGGGGAAGATCAAAGAAATTTTGAGATTCAAAATTACTGTTTAAAAGTAATCATGTTGCTTTTTATTGTAAATTCAAGGCATGAATTACAAGAAATATTTTTATGCCATCTTTAAAAGATTGACAAATGTTCTTTTCAAATTCTGGTGAAAAGAAACGGTCTAAAATCTTTTTGTGAACATTTAAAAAATAAGTGGCTTGATTGGCCTACATTTGACTAGTGATTTTATGGGCCTACAGAAATTATCAAAATTTCGGTTTGTGTGTTTTATTTCTGTAGTTCACCGTTATCCGTCATTGGTATTTATGGTTATTGCGTTTTGGAGGTCAACGTCATGGTCAAGTTTCAAAGTCAAGTCAATTTCATGGTCGAGTGGTCAAACCAACATTTCATATTGGAACTGCCTGCATGTTATTTTGGGTCATTTAAACGACGTATTTCGCAGTAAAACATTTTATTGTGTTTTCAAGGGATTCACTGTGCATCGTGAGGTTATCTGTGTGTGATGACTGCAACTAATCTCTTGGTAATTCAATAGGCCTTCAGTTCTAACCCCGAACCTCTAACATCTTCTTCGAACTGAAGGCCTATTGATTTAATATCATCCACTCTTCCCCATCTGACCGTATAGCTCAGTTGGTAGAGTGTAGGGCTAGTAATTCCAAGGTCCCAGGTTCGAATCCTGGATGGTCAGTGATTTTTTCACTGATTGTGACTTTGTTGTGTGGAATATGATTTATAATTATTTCCCTTTATATTAATTCGACCACATGTTTAATCTTCGTTTCTGCTTACAATTCTTGAATATCTTGATCAAGATTTGACCACCATACGTGTACATAGCTTCTGGTCAAGCTTTGAATCTTACAGATACCCTGGGTGTCATTTATGAAGTTCTGACAATATTTGATGTCTCAGTGGTAGGGGAATTGGCAGATTTTCCACAAATGAGACATTGTAAATCGCTTCTTCAATGTGATATACATAGTCCGAGTCATCATTTACTAATTGTAATAGACAGGAAACAGCATTGGCATTTGCATGCAAGTGTACTTCGTCTTTGATACTCAATATTGTATCTATGGGCCGGTAAAATTACAGCCCAGCGTTGCAATCTATCAGCAGCGAACAGAGGAATGTCATGTTTGGGTCCCAGAATTATGACTAGTCACTCTCTTCCTGAATCTATAATTATGTGATAAATGGCACCTACCCTGTACAGTGATGCATCACAAGCTAGTTTTCAAACTTTATGCACATCATAGTGTGTCCATCACCTCAGTAGAAACCAAGGCTTGTTTTGCCTTATTGAATTCTCCTTGGCGCTCTGTATCCTTTTCTATTGGGCGTTAGTCTGCAATTTAACTCAGTGGAAACCAAGGCTTGTTTTGCCTTATTGAATTTGCCTTAGCGCTCAGTATCCTTTTCTATTGGGCGTTAGTCTGCAATTTAACTCAGTGGGAACCAAGTCCTGTTTTGCCTTATTGAGTGTGCCTTTGCGCTCTGTATCCATTTCCATTGGTCATTAGTCTGCAATTTATCTTGCAATGGTTTCATTGTTTATGATGATTGGGATAACATTGTTTTAAATGCATATGGCACGGACAAGCTTTCTTGAACACTGGTCTGACATTTCTCTGCACATGAGTAGGTTTGTGATGATTCATTGTGCCTAAACCTGGTTTGTAAAGCTTTGAATGCTTACCCAGCATTATGCTCTGACACACTGCATACGTAGTTCTCTGCATATTGTCAGTTTAGTTATGATGGCACTCTTCATTTTGCAGTTTTGATTGTTGTAAAGTTTAGCCAATCAAAGGCTCTGCATGTTTTTGTGTCTTTGGTATATATGATTGAATCAACTATGTTAACAACTTCTTGAACCAATCAGTCGGGCCTGCAATCAGAACCCAAAGATAATTACAGATATTGTAATCTATTAACAAAAAAACGGGCATTTTCCTTGATCTTGGTCACAAACGACACAAAGAGATGACTCACTCATCCCTTCCATTTGATCCCTTTGTTCTTTTTGTTTGAAATCAACCTCTCTCTTACAAAACTCTTCCAACCTCTGCTATGAAGTCTGTTCTTCTGACCCCGAGCATTCATCTTCTGGATTGCAAGTTATATCAATCAAACGTTGCAATGCAATCTTTAGAGTGTTGGAATCAAACTGCACTTTATCATGTTGATCGAGTATGGCATTAAATTCTTCGATGTTGTTGCAGTTTGCAAATTCATCTCTGTAAAACAAAAGAAAGAAATAGAGTGAATAAATGCATTTAAATTTTTATTCATCTTTACCATGTTTACTTATTCATGCTTACTCCCACATATCCAAGCACAAACACCCTTCGAAATATTGACCAAGTTTTATCTTTGGGTAATCAATCAACAGTTTTGGAAGTTTATATTTATGTAGACTTCTTAAAACGTTTTAAACAACTTGAGGATTTAGTTTAATTACAAAATTGCTGTTATATCCATGGTTTAGCCCTTGTAATTCAGCAAGATGGATTTTTATTTAAAGAGACTTTATAATGTGCCTAAATGCCAATAAAGACTGCACAACACTAAATCACTCAACGAATGGTGTAGGGGTAGAAAGTCCCGGTAAAAAAACATAGGTCCACACGGATTATTTTGCAATGATAGTAGAACTAGTTACAAGTGACATGGTTTTGTGTTTATGAATATAAATGACTAGAATCTTGTGATCACTTATATCATCCAAAACAACTGGCATCGATATTTATTTTGGATTTAGCAGCGTAAGTTCCGGTGCATGTCTAAAGTGGTTTGGGGTCGTTTTGACTGGGTGGAAAAAGTGGGGGCGCTGTTTACGAGCCCGTAGCGAAAAATTTTATTGGAAAATGTAAAATTAATTGAAGGTTATTTGAAAGATAAGGTTATGGGCTACAACTTGAAATTAACCGAAACTTCAAAATATAGTCACGCCAGTATGAAAAAGCTCAGACAATATTGGCTAAAATGCATTAGTTTCAATGAAGAAGTTATTTAGTGGTGTGTGCCCTAAATGCTAGGCACAGGTAATGGATGGAAATGGAAAACATAACACAAAACAATTAAGATTATTTTGACTGCCCTGTGGATGGAATGCTTGCAGCATTGCAGATATTAGAGGGAAGCACATTCCATAGTCTAGGGCCAGCAATTGAGTAATAATAATAGTGAGGAGCCTTAGAGGAACAGAGAGAATCAGAAGATTTCTTGATGTTCAGCAGAGATGAAAGGTAATCGGGTGAGTAACATTTTAAAGATTTGTAAATGTAATCCACCACCCACCTAGTCTTCTTGGTAAATAAAGGAGACTTTTACCTTTGCCTGGATGTTTGTACCTTTGAACAATGTCTGATGAACTAAAATGTGTTCAGCATCATTTTTAAATTTTGGTATCAGAGGATGCCAAGAAACAAATTCTTCAATAATTGTTATCATGATGACTGAGAATCTAATTTAAAGCATCAGATTTTAGAATAAATAGTGATTTTTGAACACTTTTTGGCAGTTTTTGTGAAAACAAATAAATTTAGAAAGTAAAAAAAGATTTCCTAGAACCATTGATTTAGATTATCACTACCAGTTTGTGAAAGAATTATGCCAAAAAATATTTTTAAATTTGAAACAATTTTGTTTTAGTGAGTTTCTCAAAAGGCAGAAGTCTACAGTAGAAACGTAAGTTTGTGGATCGCAAATCTTTTTCATGTTATATGATAACTGTCAGATTACAAGGATTTATTTAAATGTTACATGTATGTGAAACTATGTGAAACAAATATTTAATGTCCAATAAAACAAATATTTTCATACGGTATAACTTCAGCAAACCAATGCCAAGTAAAAATAGAACATTTCAGCGTTTACCTCATGACATATTTGCAATATTGCACTCATACTGTTGTAATACCAACTTCATTCTTGATTTAAAAATTACTCAAATTCATGACTAAAAATGAGAACAAAAGGTAAGATTTATTGTTTTGCCCATCATCTACGTCTAACAATGGATGGGTGTATATTATTTTGAATTGGTTCCCGTTATTCTCTAATTCACACTAACATAGGCCCGGTGCAGACTCCTCTATCGTGTAGAATATTTTGCTTAGAATATTCTATGCTGACGACAAAATGACGTAGTTCATGGAATATAACTGTGTGTTTTATATGATGATCTACATCATTTTGTCATCAGCATAGAATATTCTAAGCAAAATATTCTATACGATATTGGAGTCTGCACCGAGCCTTAGCCCTGACAGAGCCATCATCTATTTTCTACTGGCTGAACCCTAACCCCGCTAAAACTCACTAAAGCTCACTGTCAAAAATCGCCAAAATGCGCCTAAGTCCAAATACGTCATAGACACGGGTTGCATATGGGGACGAAATTGCTGCCTGACCGCAGCCCCGTGGTGGCCTGCTAATGGTGTGTCTCGCTTGGGAAGTCAGAGGTCATGGGTTCGAATCCTGGTGAAAACATGCTTTTTGACTCCTATGACGTAGTTGGACTTAGGCTAGAAAACGAAGCACCTTTCAATTCAGGGATAGGGTTAATAGACTGAGCAAAATTCATAGGCAAAGTTCAACTTCAGATAAGCTGATCAGTTCATATGCCCTGTGTGGCACATGCTTCCTGCTTAAAGACACTAAATGGATTAGGTATGGGGTATGTATGTTATGCAAGTACTTGTATCATTGATTTATTGATTGATTGATTGATCACTTTGGCCATAGATATAATTTCATTGGTGTTAAGGAACTTAAGAAGCTCTACACCAACGGTACTTACTTTAATGATGGTGCAGTGGCAGTGCCATTACTCTTCGCTCTGTCTTTCCTGGAAGATGTTCCTGCAGAGGAACTTGATGATGCTGGTTTTGTAGCACTTGATTTCACCTCAGCTGTCTGCAGATGTGCTTGTGGTCTAATGATGGCATTGTTTGGTAGCAAGGGTTTGGTTTGACTGCCAACTGTAGTAGTTACTAACTGGCCTTGTGCTTGACTCTGTCAAATAATATTTGTAATGGAGTTAGGAAAACAAATAAATCTGTGTTTGCATTAGCAGCAATTAGTGTTATCGAAAAGTGAATGTAAACAGTTTTGAGAACATAGATCTGATGTTTTCCACTACCAACATAAATAGTTTTTTTTTTTCCTCAATGATTTAATTATTTATAATATTATACAAAACAATACTGAAACCTTGCCTGTAAGGTTGGTAACCAGGCTACACAAAATATAAATTTTGGTTATGAATTATCACTAAAATCTATAGGACACGGATTTCTGCTCAAAAGCACTATGGGCTGAACTTTTTTGAAGTTTTTCCAATAAAGTTTTCTTGGACAATGTCCTTTTTTCATCACAGATTTTCAATACGTGAGCCATGAGTTGGCACACCAGGAAATAGCTTCACATTGACTTACTGTACAAAATGGCTTCATAAAAACACACAAGAACTCAATATTAAAAGCATCTGGTTGTTCAACAACACCCTTTCTCAATTGATTATGATCTCTTCTAACACAAAATTAAAGCAAAAATATAAAGTGTTAAAAATGCAGCGCCCCTGTCAACCATGATTTTTGGGGCTTATTGGGTTTATTTTTAGTAGATATAAATACCCTCCAAACAATTCGGCTCAAAGATGCTTACATTTTCTGTTATGGCCATTTGTTGAATTAAATTTGGGATCCAGAATTTAATACAACATGTATTAGTACAGGAAAGCATGCATGTCCTTTTTATTTATTTTTCAGTGACAAAATACACTTAAAAACGGTTTTGAATAGTCAAATTCCTTCATTTTATGAAGTTTTTACTATAAATCATTTTTGATCAAAATCTTATAGTATTACTTTAATGATGATAAAAGTACACCATGATGGTAAATTTTTTGAGATACGTGACGCTGAAGTGATAATGCCCCCCTGCCACTGGCAGCCAAATTTTGCATTACCAGTACCAGTATCAGACCAAAAATAAGGAAAAGCCTTAAAATTTTTCCAAAGTGCTCTGGAGATCAAAAATGGCATCGGAGCAACTTTAAATAAACCTAACTCGTGCTCTGGAGATCAAAAATGGCATTGGGGCAACTTTAAATACACCCAAAGTATACTCAACAGAAAAATAATAAGCAAGCAACTGGATTATGAGAAGGGATAACAGTTTCATACAGTCATGTTCTCTTGATCACATATACCATCTGCTACTGCACAAAATAACTTTGCCCTCTCATCAGGACAAAACTGGCAGTGGATATAGCACCACTTTTGATCAAGACTTTATCTAGGATGTTGAAACCTTAAGTCAAAAGTCACTATTCAGGCTTTGTCTAACATTTGAGATTTTCTCCCATGAAATTTGGACAGAGTCGCCAGAGCAGTAATGGCAGAGTTACATGTACAGCCTAATACATTTGCCTAAAATCAATAGAACACAAAGGAATTTGGGTGGGGGAAATTGAGCCTTTTCAAATTTCATAGACATTTAAACGTTAAGTACTGTCAAAAAGTGATTTATTATTTTAAAGCTTGTAATGTCTGCATTTTCAATATGGACAAACCAGAAAAATCGTTGACCTGACTTTGTCAGGGTTTGTGGAAGTGAGTCACATTTTTTTAGAATTATATGGCATTTATAAACCTACAAAATATGAATTTATTGCATGATTTGATCTAGAATGTTTTATGCTTACCTCTTTATCTTTAATATCAAAGCGAACTTGTTTTCTAAAAGTATAGTTTGGTGAGTGTGCCCTTTTGCGGTCCTCATCTGGAATCTTGTCAGAAGAAGTAGCATTTTCTCTGCATATTCCTTTTGTTAATTTTCTTGACATCTTTTTCTTGGCTTTCCTTGACATGATTTTCTTGATATCTTTGGAGTCCTCATCTGGCGTCTTCTCAGGAGTAGCATTTTCTCTGCATATTCCTTTTGTTAATTTTCTTGACATCTTTTTCTTGGCTTTCCTTGACATGATTTTCTTGACATCTTTGGAGTCCTCATCTGGCATCTTCTCAGAAGAAGTAGCATTTTCTCTGCATATCCCTTTTGCTAACATCTGTTTGTTACCTTCTTTCTGAGTTTGAACCTGTGTTTTATTGTCATGTTCATTAGACATCAATAGCTGTATCTCAGCAGAAGATCGGGAAAACAAAATATTTGTACCTTCCTCAGCCAAAGATTGCAAAAGCAAAGTATCTGAACCTTTCTTAGCTAAAGATTGGGAAAGCAAAGTATCTGTACCTTCCTTAGCTAAAGATTGGGAAAGCAAAGTATCTGTACCTTCCTCAGCTGAAGATTGCGAAAGCAAAGTATCAGTACCTTCATGACCTTTCTCAGCAAAAGATTGCAAAAGCAAAGTATCTGTTTCTATTTCAGACGATATCTCACTGTAATTATCATCATTTCCATCATGAGGATTGTCTTGCACAAATCCATCTCTTAATTTGTATGCAACATACACGACACCAGCATAAGGACGACTTCCATCTTTGCAGAGATTGCCCGGATGAAAGCTATTATTGGCCAATCTTGCATCCGGTTTATATAAAGCAAAGTGCTTAATCAAAGATTGTTCCAGAGCAATACTGTATTGCTCAGCATTAATAAAAGCATTAGCTTTATCTGGTATTATGTCATTTGTAATAGCGGTCAAGGCAATAAGCCCGTCATAACCATCGTTTAAGTAAGAACGCCATCTCCCATTAATACCATTGTCGAATTTCCAAATCCGAGGATTTTTTCTATCAAATGGAAGGAATCTGCGGCCATGCGCACCTGCTTTTGTTGACCTTCGTCTTGCGTGAGTTTTGCCTATTGTAAATTCTTCTATTTCTTTATCTTCTTGCTGAATCCTGATATCATCAAATGTACTCTCTACCTGTTTAATGAGCTTGTCCAGAGCATCGCCAAATAGTAATGGTTTAGAGTCTTTATTCACCAGGGCCCATATTCATGAAACCCTGCTAGCGCTAGTTGGCTGCTAAAAGTCCCTTAAACTGTCTGCTAGTCCTAGCTGACAACTAGTTGTTATTCATGAAACCCTGGTAGTGTTAGTTGTCTGCTAAATTTACTTCAAAAGTTAGCGGTGATCTGGGGCAGCTCTAAGTTCTTAGCAGGCAACTAACA
>JXSR01S026879.1:0-14294 GCA_000969725.1 Ophiothrix spiculata | reverse complement strand
AAATATAATATTGCACAAGATAAAATGATAAAATCAAATACATGTGAAGTAAAGGCACCACGGTTCAAACACATGTAAGATGGGTGAAGAACCGTTAAGGTCCATCTGATATCAAATGCCATTAAAAATTGCCACTGCCCATTACCCATCAGGAAGCTGGTCTGGGTTGGGAAAGCCTTTTCACCCCAAAGACACAATTTGCAAAAATGTGTCTGTTTATCTCGAACCAGTCGTAAATACAGCCTCATTTTTTCAAACAATTGCAAAGCCCAAGACAACTCGCTGAACTTCATCAAGCTATTAGGCCAAAAAAAGAAACAAGTTTGTTTCTGGTAACCCGCGCGCGTTTCTGTTAAGTTACATATTTCCCACATTAATATTTTTTTTGTATTTCGTATCATATTGTTGATAAATAAAACAATTCTGTAAAAAAGCTTACTGGAGACTTGCGTAAAAACAAACAAAGATGCAACAAAACAAGTCGCATGTTGTATTATTGAACATGAAAGAGAAACTAAGGGCGGCTAAAGTGATATACAAAACTTTTATGGTTAATAATGATATTAATAAATAATATAAGAAACCAAGAGCATTGTTTTAATGTGTTTTTTTCTGCATTTTTGGTTTAAAAAAAAGAAAAATAGCATATCGCATTGCATTTTTGAAAAGTAAAAAATAAAAAATAAAAAAGCGCATACCGCATTGTACTTTTCAAGCATGTTACCAGAAACAAACTTGTTTTTTGGTTTTTTTTGGCCTTAGAAGTCAAAAATTATGGTCCGTCAAAGGTTATCATGGTTAAACTGTGATATATGCGTTAAAAGTTTAGTAAACCCTGTATTTTCTATTGATGGTCCTCAGAACATACATATTTTCAAATCATTTTCTTGAAATGAAACTTTACAGGATATTTAAAGCAAGCATAAAGATTTTGAATATGCAAAAAAAAAAATCAATTTTGGCAAATTACAACTTTTGTATGCATTTTTCATCTGCATCTCAAAATGATTTTTGCTGCATTTGTGGCTGACAATATGAACAAACAATGGAGCTAACGTTTTGAGAATATTGTGAGGAAAACATAAACCATTTACCATAAAAATAGTCTTTTCAAAAGTCACTCTGTGCTGTGCTGAATGAAAGGCTTTTATCCTTGTACATCTATTATACGTACATTTCCAATGGCCCGTTCAAAGATGGCCATACTGAGATTATGAAAATAAATGACACAATCATCAAAAACAGCATCAAGCTAGCATTACAGCTTCTAAAATCACATATTGTGTATTCTGCCTAATATTGATGTTAAGGAATCTGTCAAGACCGTTTTTTCATGTCGCAATGTAGCAATAATTTGTTGTCGACGTCGACATATGTGTTGACATAAACTTGATATCAAAGAGTTGTTTTTTGCGGGAAAAAACAAAATTGTTTATTTATTTATTTATATTTATTTATTAGGCTTCATACACTGGTAAAAATGCAAGTTACATACACGAGATACAACATTTAAATACATGAAAAATATAATATTGCACAAGATAAAATGATAAAATCAAATACATGTGAAGTAAAGGCACCACGGTTCAAACACATGTAAGATGGGTGAAGTACCAGTGTAGAGAATGGGATGAACAGGTGCGTATCACCTCTAAAACCATCCCACCTCAAGATCAAGTGTGACGAGGTGTGAAGAAAAAAAAAATTATGATAACCTACAATAATTGTTCATATTGTCAGCAACAAATGCAGTTTGGATAAGCTTAATGACCCGTTTTAGACTTACCTATAATATAGTAATGTGCTAGTTCTTTCTGCGTACGACAATATGGATGATATAAAATTGATATTTTGTGTAACTTCTTGTAGTGAACCATCGTAATAACTTAAAACAGGTGTGAATGACGAACAACCAATAAGTATTAAATTATTTATGCAACTTCAAAGCTCACCTGCTAATGAATGGCCATAAAAATATCAACTTTATCTGGAATTTTACTTGCCCAGTTTTGTCAACAAATGAAATTTCAGGTCAATATGTCGAGATATGCTTTATGTCCACATACATGTATACATAAGGCATGTCGACAGAAACCTTAATTGATATGCCTTATCCCCTGCTTAAACTGAAAATCACCATAATTTTTACAATGAAAAATTCATACAATTGGATGATAGATATATAGCAGAGATCACAGACTTTCTATACAGGTCCAGGTTATGGTGTCATCAGCTATGGGGCTCGAATTTGGAGTATTGGGGTCCACTTGAGACAAGCCGTATCTCGACCGACCACAAGGGTGCGCCATAATTTTGTTATTGTGCATCTTCTTAGACCTCTTCAAAGATGCATAATTTAGGTGCATGAATTAATCAGCATGCCTTTATACGCAAAAACAAAACAGACGCAAAAGGTTTGGACATTCTACAATTGCGCAAGTTTCAACGCAACTTCAGAACAAACCAGAATACCCCAAATTTTGCCTCCATAAAGGAAAAAAATGGTGCCGAATCTGTAATCACCTCTCTAAATGTATAAATTAGATAGACCTAATGGCCCTAGACTCTGCACTTTTGTTTTTATTGTAAACTGTTTGGAAATAATTAAAGCTGCGTTCAATAATGTAGTTATGCGATATAACATGACACAATCAACAAATAAAATGTATTCACACACAAAAAGACCATTTACAGTGGAAAGGTTGTATGAGTATTTGCTACAAGAATATCCTATGCATACAAGATAATAGTAAAAGGATTTCTGTATTGATCTAAACAAACGAGGTATAATTATGTCGATCTGACAGTACGGATTGAGAAAGAAAGTCTGCCATATTGAACTGACCACAACAGATGTAATTTTGACTTCTTTCCCATGCGTAACCTCTCAAATACAGTTGCACGAGTATGCTTGTATGTGCTGTGTCTGCTTGTTTATGCACTTGCAGGGAAGTAGCCAAGCAGCACACTACTATCTCATGGCTCATGGCAATGCACTAAATTTGTTGACTTTTAAATTCATTTCCAAGCAAAATTGTGATTTTTTTTTTAGGTGTAGTAAAACAAATACAACATGCTATATTACGTAAAGTATTGAAATTTACTGATCCCTCGATGTTGGATCCGTGTGACAACTTTCCTCTGCTTGGAATCAGTAATTTTTACCACTTTACGAAATATACCATGTTATATCTGTATACATCACTCTCAGTATTAGCGAATAGGAATGAGTGAATATCTTTAGCATGTCTCTACATGTAGGGTGAATGGATGCGTTTGGATGTACATTTCGATAGAATGTATATCTTTTTTGTCCATGTTTGTTAGTTTTGACCAAGTGTACTTAAGGTCCCATCAAAAATGTTAAGGTTAGCATTTTAAGACTCGTTTTTGGGTTACATTAAATTTAGGGTTAGTTTTAGGATAAAGGTTTAGCGAACCTTAGGATAAGCTTTAGGTTTAAGGTCAAGTTTATGATGGGATCTAAAGTATGTTTTTTCCATTAGTATGTTTCATAAGTTCAAGTCATTGGCAGCACTATAGAACAAGTTACATAAAAGACAACAGTTCGTCATGTGAGTGCAAGAAAGTCGTATCTACAATGGCTGCCTTAAGTTATATTTATTTTACACCTTGTCACAAGAATGTGACAAAACCCCTCGAAATCTTCCTGTCAGTGGTTCTTGAAATGGTTCTTCAGGTGACGGTGTCACCTGAAGAACCATTTCAAGAACCACTGACCCAAGACTGGAGGTCATACAGTGTGCAATCCAAATTTATGACGCAAGGCAGCTATTGCAGATATTACTTTCTTGCATTCACATTACGATTTGATCTCAAGAGCAAACATACAGCTCTATGTACAAAATCCATTTTAATCTCTCTGTTTTCGGTGACAGATTTAACTTTCTTTATCTTTCTCCGGGTCCTCCTCTTCCTCCCCAATCACTTCTTCATCCATAGGATTATCCATAGGATGATGTATTGGAGGGCTACTGGGTATTCCGTTATCGCCGTTATGCCCGCAGCTGTGTTGATGGTTACTCCAATCTTTGCGTTGACAGAAGCTACTGCAATAGCTCACCCTGTGACACCCTGTGCATTCACTCATAGCTTCTCTGCCACAATTCATGCAGGTCTGAAAATACACACAAATTATTGGGTCGGTTTGTTTGGTTGGAGTTGCTATAATAAGGGGCACATGAGAATCCAAGACGCAATCCAACTGACATCTAAATTTCAGAAGCACAAGCATGGATAACCAGTGGTCGACTTCACTTAACATTATGATGCAATTTAACTATGACAAATTTTGGATTTGATATCACATAGACATACAAATATAACCCTTTATATTTGTCTAATGCATCTGAAGGTAGCTAATTTTTTGCATGGCATAAATTCAATCCCTTTGGAAATTAAAAGGGTTAAGAGGTAGCATAGTGTTTACCATCATTTAAATCAACCCCTTGTCTGAATTTAGCCGTACCCATCTAAAGGAAATCATGGAGTATCAGCTCTAATTTGCATCTTCATACATATCCTTGGGCGCTTTTAAATCAAATGATAACAAAACCCACAAATGGTTCTTGTAGCTTACCTTGATAAGTTGTGTTGATTTGGCATTGGCAACAGCTTCTACCTTCTCTGCATTTGCCTGTGCCCTAGCTTGAGCTACCGCTGCATCTTTCTCTGCTCTAGCCTCCAACAAAGCACGCGACAGTTGTAACTGAGCTTCCATTCTGGCATGTGATAAAGCCTACATTTGAATTTAAAAAAAAAAAATATCATAGTAACCATGTAGTAGGTGACACCATATTTGGACGCTAAGCCTTATGATATGATTACGAAGTGATCACAGACTGTTAATAATATATATCATTTCAACTCTATTAAACACATACAACTTGTAGTGTCATTGTGTTAGGAATAGCACATGTCAGAGTTTAACACTGTGCAATACATGTCCATGAAACTGTATGTGTCCCATTACAAAATATCAGTTGGTCAGATGCCAATTATTATACACTCAAATGGTAAAGGGACAATCCAATTCAATCCCAAAACATTGCAAGTTTGCTCCATAAACTATAATCCTTTATTTTTGACTTTTATTCAATTAATTAGGACAAGATTCCATAAACCTTGTGTAAACGCCCCGTTTCAAGTTACACATCAAACATTACCAATTATTGTCGTGCATTAAATTTGCTCTAAAACCATTGAAAGTTTGCTACATTAACCACAACCTCAATAGTTGACTTTTATTCAATTAATTGGGACAATACTCCACAAACCATGAAGTAAAAACTAAGCTTACTTTGTGTAAAGGACCCTGTTGTAGTTACGCAACAAGCCATGGCACTTACTGTTGCATATTTGAACGAGTTGACACCAAAGACACATATGTAGCAATATATGTGCAGTTGCAATGTAATTTAATATTTTCTCTGTAGTTGGGCCAATTGGGATGATCACAAATGTTACAAAAATGTTACATGCAATTTTTTGGAACCTGAACATGGAATCAAGTTTCTTCAATGGTTGCACAGTCCTAAAAAGACAAAATGATCTTGAACCAACTACTTTTTATTCCTAACATTAAAAAAAAAATACAGCTGATAATAGATAAATTTAGACATGCATGACTGAAATGATACAAATAGTACATTTTTGCAGTACTTGCAAAACTTGTTTGGGCTACTGGGTTAAATCTGAAACACAGAATTCAAATTGGTTGCCTAATGAGGACAGGTCAAGGTATGCTGTCCTGTTAGAACTATAAACATGCTCAATCTAAGAAAAGATCTTCACATTGCAGAAGAATGCACTTTACTGGAAGGAAGGAAGGAAGGAAGGAAGAAAGGAAGGAAGGAAGAAAGAAGCATGTAACGATGCATGATGTTTGTGACATTAAAAAAAGAATGTCCCAGTTTGGTATGCATTTCAAAGTTGTTGTCCTACCTCTTTCTTCTCTGCTTCAAACTGTATCTTTGCCTGTGCCACAGCAGAATCTCTGGCAGCAAAGGATTGGGCCTTGGCTTGGTCTACCATCACCTTCAACTGCTGTACCTGCTGCGACAGTGTTATAGCAATCTGAAAAGTGGGAAAGAACATGTTCAGATAATTAGACTCGTTTGTGGGAAGAGGAGTGGCAAACTCTGACACAAATATATACCTAAAAACTACAAAATATGGATATTGGTACCACAGCTTTAACAAAGAAATTTCAGTCTTGACTTTGCCTGGTTTCTTCCTACATCTTCATCTTAGAATCAGATTTTTTCTCATGAATTCCAAGTTGTTCCCCTGGTCATTTGTATGATTGGTGTAAGCAACCTATTGTTGTTGGATTTAATTTGTGAACGCGTACTCAGAGTTGTGAGCGTAAACGCGGACACAACAACCTTGAAAATGTACGTTCGCGTCAGAGACCACTGCGTGTTCGCCACAGGCACGCGTTCACAAATTAAATCCAACAACAATAGGACAATAGGACACTCTACTGTGGAGCGCTGCGGCTGACACCCAGCAGCGCCTTGAGATCTTTGGGTGATTAGTATACAAATATTGACTGCTTTGAGTCATGGTTTACATTATTTTCCAGAGGTGATCTCAAAACCATAAATATCCATGGTTTTGAGATTACCGAGGGGAAATCATTTTAACCATACCCCCCCAAAAAAAGCAGTCAATATTTGTTTTTTATATACCGCATGAAAACATTCTTGTCATTTGATTGGTTGACACTGCATTAGACTGTCAAAAATATTTGGTGTATTTCCTGCTTGACATCATAGCCGGGCATTTTTTGTCAATAAAAATGTGATATTACCCTGGCGTGACGTCACCGCATGGCGATATCAGCTTTTTTACAAACATAACATGAATGCTTAAAGTCGCGTGTGTAAAGCTCGAGTTACACGATGCTAAATTCATTGAGCGGGCCTAGTGAAAAATATGCCAGGGCATAGTAAATTTGTAGGGCCTAGTTAAATCCAGGCCCTCACTTTTAACCAATCAGAGGACAGGAATTTATATATGAGGTATATAATACGCAATATAAATACCCTCCGTTATTATTATATGCTATACTTTTACAATTTATTGGTCATTTAATCATTTTTATTTAAATTATGAGATATGAGATTAAAAAGAGATTAAATTTCAGTAATTTCAGCTTCCTTTCATTCCAATTATCCCTTGAAAATCAAAATGAATCATTTTAATAATTTGTTTAACTCTTGAAATAAATTCTACTGTTTCAAAAAAAAATGATTTGATTATAAACTAGTACTATAAGCACTGACAGACTTCCTGTAATTTTATGTATCAACTTGAAGCCTGCAGGTGAACGTTTGTTTTGTTACATTGTCTCAGTTGAATGGAACTCCTTCCTGAAGCAATGCTGCTTCATACCTACACTGGTTCATTTAAAAAGAACTTAAAAACCCACTTCTTGTATCAAGCCTTTCCCGAGTGTAATTAGTTTTTTTTGTGTGTGTGTTCATGTTTGAGTTTACATGTGCACACTGAGGTATCTGTAGACGATGTTGCGCTTTAGAAAAACAATATATTATTATCATTATTATTGAAGAGCTCTTAATGTCATCTTCATTGTAACTAAATGTCAGGATGCTGCGCCTTATCACAAGGAGGTAATTATTGTAATTACCAGCAGGAAATGGATTGAAACACAAAGGATAGGAAGTTGCAAAGGCAGGAAGTTGAAAGGCTCTACAATATACATGTAGATCTGTGGGATGAATAATCAGTGTTGCCAAAGCCGCGATTTAGTAGCCTAATTGGGCTACTTTTGACTTTAGTGCCGCGACAAGCAAAGAGCTACCGCTACTTCGCTACTTTTGGGCTACTTTTATTTTATGGCCGAAAATCGGGCGACTTTGTGAAAATTGTCACTTGAAAGGCTATTGCAATAGGATTATCACTTAATTTCTCTCAATTAATGAAGATAATCCCCTAATTAGCGGGCACTCGAGTGTAACGACGGTTTTATGACAGTATTAAAATGGGATATTCATCGGTGACTGCGAATTTTATGGCACTTGAGGTCCTCTTATGAGCCATTTCCGGGATGTAGAATAAATGGTCACAATAAAATGGAGCAAGTTTTATGAATTGAAATGTTGGGCTACTTTTGTCTATTTTGGGCGATTTTTACCGCTACTTCGGCTGAATTTTTTTGGCAACACTGTGAATAATTTGAGCTGATTTGTTAACAGGGAAAACTCTTTCTATGTATGCTTAACATTTTGTTTAAGTCAATCGCTTAATTTTAAATGCCTTCAATTTCAGGATACAAAAATATAATTTTCAGATTTGTGAGAGATTTGTATTTATCACAATTATATCACAATGTTACAGAAAACTCAGATCATACAGACTAGTGTCAAGATGTTGTTTAATATGCAATCAAAATAACTCAATAAACTGAAAAAATATAATGATAATAAACTGAATATCAAGATAATTTTCTTGTGCCAAATTTAGTTTTTCCAGTACCAAAATTGCAATATATGGCCTCATTGAATACATGTTTTGCAATTGTGTACAGTCATAAATAGTACTATTGAAGGGGAAACAACAAACATACAATTTCTAGGACAATACTTTGAAGCACTTATTTGCATTTGACATTATCTAGCTAGCTATATGCAAATGACTATAATTTATTAAATAGTGATTGTTATTTAAAATAGACACTCAAAACTCAGCATTTTTCATAGAACTGATTAACCAATACTGTAACAAATATATATATGGACTTCATTGATCTATCAATCTAAAAGTTATGTCCTTTAGTGACCCAAGACATACTATTAATCTATGCCCCATAGTAAAACAATAATTTGGTCACATAAGGCCTACAATTTTCTCCACAGGTTC
The DNA here is from genome assembly GCA_000969725.1 of Ophiothrix spiculata. Classification (NCBI taxonomy): domain Eukaryota; kingdom Metazoa; phylum Echinodermata; class Ophiuroidea; order Amphilepidida; family Ophiotrichidae; genus Ophiothrix; species Ophiothrix spiculata. Next base: position 5,387 of record JXSR01S026879.1, on the reverse strand, counting down.
CCAAGTCAGAATATACTTATAATACCTGGGGTCGATTTCACTAACGTTAAAATGCATCGTTAACCCATCGTACGACCAAAACCCATCGTTAGCTAAAACTACCTCTTGACCCCACGCAACGTTAACAAAGGGTTCGATTTTTCTAATGCATAATTCGTATACCTTACGATGCGGTGAACACTTACGAAGGGTTTTCATGTCTCTGTGATATCTAGTTGTAGTTACGAGCTGAACCCTTCGTTAGCTACGATGCATCTTAATGTTAGTGAAATCGACCCCTGGTATTATTTAGTTCACTAACCTCTTCCAGATGCCACCAATGTTGCTGATCAAAATCCACTAATTTTGGCAGATTGGGTGTGGTGGGTGGCATGGGGCTCAGAACTAGACCTTCCGGCACTGTCAAGTGACCATTCTGGCTATCGAGACTGATTGATCTTGGATCATCAGCAACTGAAGTGTGAGATAAAAAATCATATAAAGGTTTGTTTAATATTATGTTTGACAGATTAGTGGTATTGTACAAGACATTTTCAGAAATGTGTTTGCTCTGTTACTTGGCAACTGTTAATTAAATCTGAATGAAGGTTTATGTTTCTGGTATCAGATTACATGCCTGGACACACCAATTTAAGACCAAGCACTGAGATTTTGATCCAAAAGGCCTTTCTTCTGGAAAGTCTACATTTGTATGTGCAAAATTGGCATAGATGAGGTTTTTACTATTTTATTTTTTAATTTAGAAATGACTAAGTTCAGTTTTATCAAATTTTTAAGTTTAAAAAAAATCATTTCCTTAATTTTGGATGCAATTTCTATAAAACATCTCAGTCCTGGCTGGTTGCTATTGCCCTAAACATAGACAGTTGTCAGTTGAGTTTTGAAGCCGCCCCTAAGTACAGAGTTGTTAATCAGACCTAGCTGAACTACTTCTAAAAAACCCAACATTTCTTTTCCACCTTGCAAATAGTAATAATCAAGTGATTGGCTTATACTACAAGATTAGATAAGTATGTGCTTCTGGGATTCACAGAGGGGGTACTGACATGATCTGAATAAAGGAGAAAAACTTACCATCCTTGAGTTTTGGTCTCTTCTTCATTGTGGGTGTGGGTGGGAGACTGTCACTTTCATTTCTTCTGCGTCTCTTGTATGGTACAAATATTCTTACTGGACCAGACTGCAAAATACAAGACATTTTAATGTATTTGAACCAAGGAATTTAAAAAGTGGAACCGGTACTCGCCGCTATTTTGATTTAATCGCTGTGTAAATCCTATGGGATGGCAGCCATCTTTGATTGTCGCTCATGGAGGGTGAGTTATTGTACCTCCGGCATTTTACGCCCTCCATGTGCCACACTTCGTGAGTCTTCGCAATGGATTAGCGGGAAAATTGGCTTAGGCCTACTTTGATCAGAGCAGGTCGAAATACACGCTACTTGAAACACAGACATGGTTTCCGCGTGAAACAAAATGCACACGCTGTATGCGTCAAGTGAAAATTACATGATCTGCCTGCACTGGATATCGGGCCAAACCGAATATATCCAGGAGAACAATAACTCTGCTCCATGAGACTTACCACAGACTCATCATCACAGCACGAAGCACAGGTGCATGACGCAGCATGTGGTGTGAGAATGACCTCGTCAATCAAGTGACCCAGTGTCCTCCCTCCATAGCGAACACACACTTACCACAGACTCATCATCACAGCAAGAAGCACAGGTGCATGACGCTGCATGTGGTGTGAGAATGACCTCGTCAATCAAGTGACCCAGAGTCCTCCCTCCATAGCGAACACACACTTACCACAGACTCATCATCACAGCACGAAGCACAGGTACATGACGCTGCATGTGGTGTGAGAATGCCCTCGTTAATCAAGTGGCCCAGTGTCCTCCCTCCATAGCGAACACACACTTACCACAGACTCATCATCACAGCATGAAGCACAGGTACATGACGCTGCGTGTAGTGGCCCAGTGTCCTCCCTCCATAGCGAACACACACTTACCACAGACTCATCATCACAGCATGAAGCACAGGTACATGACGCTGCGTGTGGTGTGAGAATGCCCTCTTCAATCAAGTGGCCCAGTGTCCTCCCTCCATAGCGAATGCTCCTCTTCCAATCCTTGCTGTTGCCTCTTCCACATAGGCTTTCAAACCCGGATGGTGTGTACCAATTACCTTCAAACTTGATGCATCTACCCTTTCCACCTGTCAAAAAATAGCATTTAATGGAAACCTGTAACTTTAAATGGCGTCAATGAAATTTCATCAAGAAGCTCTTGTTTTCAGTACTCAAGGCCAGGGGTGTATGTTCTTAAAAAACATTTTTCCCCAGCTCTATAATCAGTTAAATAAATCCTTCCACAAATTTTTCCCCTGGCTAATTGAAGGGAAGGTTGGCATCAAAAATGCCTTTTTTGTTTCTGTACAAGCTAGATACTTCATACTTGATGCCACTGACATTTAGGATTTGTAGTCAAACAAACAAATGCACACATTTTTTAATCTACAGTTATCTCTGGATTTCAACAAATTCAAAATAGTCTAGGTACAAAATGGAACATGTCAAGTCCTAGTATATTTTTCCAATTCATTAACTGTATTCATTTTAGAATTTTCTCTTCGGTATGTGTAAGCCCTGTCAGGAAGTAACAAGTTGCATCCAAGATCCCAACAAACCCTTCATCTATAATGTCTATATACATCCCACAAACTCTTCCCTCCCATCCCTCTGTGTAAGGGAATTACCAAGCTGAATTCAGATATCCTCCCCAGCAAACTCTTCCCTTGGTAGGTAAGCCTGGAAACAACAAACCAACATCATTCCCTAGTACAAACCTTTCCTTCTGAATGAATGTTTTCTTCCCCATAAACCCTTGCCTCTGTAGGGGAAATGCCAAGTTGTATCATTAACTCTTTCTGTATTTAGCTGTATTTGTAAGCAGTACCGGGCAGTGGCGGCACCACGGGGGGCATGGGGGGGGGCATTTTCCCCCCAAGAAATTTTCTTGCCCCCCCAGTTTGCCCCCCCCAGAAAAAAATTCAGAAGCTTTTAGGTGCAAAATTTATCTCAGTTACCCCTTTTTATTGATCATTTTGACATGAAGAGTACAAATTTTGAGCGCTTCGCGCGAATTTGACTATTAAATATCATTATTTTAGCGAAAAATAGGTGTTTTTAGCCAAAATAAACAAATTTGTTCGAATATTTTTGCGCGGTACGCGCGCGTTATTTTTTCAAAATTTTTTTGCCCCCCCAGAAATTTGTCTTGCCACCCGTTTGCCCCCCCAGAATTGAGATGCTGGTGCCGCCACTGGTACCGGGAAATAATAAGCTATTGTTGTTGGATTTAATTTGTGAACGCGTGCCTGTTCCGAATACGCAGTGGTCTCGCGTGTGTTCGCGTCTACGCACAAGACTTTGAGTACACTTTCACGAAATTAAATCTAGCAACAATAGTATCCTTCCTCACAACCATTCCCTATGTCAATGTGTACGGGAAATGACTGTATTATTCCACACAAACAAAGGTTGTACCGTATTGTATGATTTCATGGGTGCATTTTACACTATGAAGTGTAAGTGTACTTTTTTGTGCTTTCCAACAATAACATTACACTCTGTTAGGCGCAATGAATTGAATGCCCTTACCTGATCCTAATTTATTCTTGTGCAGATCTGCGCTTTTATTTCTACATCTGACTGGTAAGATGGGCAAGTGAATGGACTCATCCCAAGTGTAAGTCTTCCTTTCTCCTCCGGGTGTCATGGGAGTACATGGTGTGGCTGGTGTCTTCAAACCATCCACTAGACTAGCTTCCTGTGTACATAGATAAACACAGTCAAGAATTTAACAATAACTGCTAATTCCCATTTATTTGCATCAGGCAAGTTGGCCATATGTAGGACCTGATACTAGCTAGGGGAGTGTGGAGGTGGGGTGTGTGTGTGTGGGGGGGGGGGATGTGGGTGTGTAATTGTTGTGTGAATGCAACAACTCTATATTATTGTTAGATTGAATTCCTGAATGCGTACTGAAGAGTTGAAAGCTTAACCCTAAAGCTCCCAACAGGTTACAAGAGATAAGCACCAAATAGGCAGCGCCTCCGGGTGGCCTGGTATAGGTGGAAATGGGATTGGGATGCGAGAGGTCCCTGGTTTGAGCCCCAGGGGAAACCACAAATTTAAGACACCCTTATTTCCAAGGAGATAGCCTGAGAACGAAAAGGGGTAGGTAGGAGGTTAGGGTTAATGCGTACAATACAACCTTGTAAATATATTGAGTGTACGCTGCAGGCACTAAATCCGCAAATTGCATTGATCAATTAACGCACCATCTTTGTAGACTACGAGGTGGGGTTGTATACAAATAACCATGGAGTAAAGAAAGCACAGAGAGGGAACAGGCCTATATTTGCACACTTAAAATTCAGCTAAGTTAGGAGATTGTGCCTCACCTGGAATGACACTGCACGTACGTGCATAATGATTGTCATAGAATTCTGGTCGTGTGCTACAATGACTACAAGTTACATCTTGGAGCCACAAAATTGTGCATATGCAAGCAATGGCATTTGACAAGATTGATAAGGGCAATTCTCTGTCAAGTCAAAGTACCCTCCAGTTGCTTGAGTATACAATCAAGGGGTCTGTACATGGTACTCTGGATTTTTGTTAACATTGTCGTATATAAATTTTTGCAGTTATGTAAGTATTGTAAGATTCACATCATGATGGCTCAAAGTGCATCAAGATTTTCTAAATTTAGTATTGCTTGGTACTGCAATAAATTCTATATAAGTCCTAATCTTAATATTTTAGAACTATCAATACTTACTTGCACAATGGTTACAATCTGAGTGGTTTTAAGTGGCAAGGTAGCATCTTGCACAGACACCGGCAATCCATCCGCAGTTATTATTGCAGTAGGAGTAGCTACTTGAGTAAACACTTGATCTGCTACAGAGGTGGTTATTTGTTGAGTATCTGGGGAACCAGTAACTGGTAAGAAATCAAAAAAGATGTAATTGGTACATGTAGTTGATAGAACAAATAAAGTTGAAATGAATGATACCAAAATTCTAGTCCTGGCACCATGACCTGACTCTACATGTCAAGTCATGGGAAGCAAGGGACGCCGTAGTGTTACAGTAGTGGTTAGCAATCTCACCTTGCACGTATTGGGCCCAGGTTCGATTCCCCCGGTGAGGGTTGCCTCTCCAGAATGGAATCTCGGAATCTTTGCTAAGATGTTTGTCTGACTTGGTGGGATCGATTGGGTCAGATATTCGATCTTCTCCGCCCCTTACATGAAGTATTTAGAGTTGGGTGAATATTTCATGAGAGATTGTCGTCCTTCGGAGGGGATG
>JXSR01S026875.1:0-13416 GCA_000969725.1 Ophiothrix spiculata | reverse complement strand
TAATAATAATTTTAAACTACAGATATATTTTCAATTTACTGTGCATTAGCTTAAATATGTAGTAAATTGTCACATTTAAAAACAAAGGCCCCCAACACCCCCTCTAACAATGACTATTTGCCTACATTACAAATAGAGTAAAACGTGTTGTTTTTCACAATTTTTCTGTAACTAATTTCAATCTTAAGGTATATTTTCAATTTACTGTGTGCATTAGCTTAATGTAGTAAATTGCCTCATTTAAAAACAAAGGCCCCACACTAAACTTTGTCAGCGTATCCTGCTACCAAACTCCTGCCTTAAATGTTATATCCAATTTCTATCATCAAAATGAGCTGTTGGTCAGTTTCTTTTTTATGCACCTCCAAATTGGATGGAACAAAATATATATACTTTCGATATTTTTGCCCGTATACTGCAGTATTCTTAATATTTTACCGGACGCCATAACACATTTTTAAGAGATATCCTAGATGGCGACACAACATTTCTTAAATACAGGTCAAAGGAAATACAGCTGTTTCTGAACTTAACTTCTTTAAGACTGAACTTTTATCAATCGAGCTACAAACGTTAGTTTTAATTTGAATATTTACCATTATTACCTTTATATATACCCTAAATATGAAACCGATGAAAAATGCAAAAAGATTATTGCAATTAATTCTTTGCTTTCCGCTAAAGACTGGAAGGCAATAGTTTATGCATACTTTGGGATGTAAGCTATATTTTAACCTATTAAAATATAAATTTTATCATAGATTTATTTATTATTTAATTATTATTATCCTATGAAAAAGAAAAGATAAGTTCTTGAATATGATTTGTGCCTTTTGTCAGTTTATCCCACTAAATTGATAATCTTCATCGAATCATGAAAAACTGTTTACTCCGAATGTTGAATGGTTAAATTTGCCCGTGGTTTTTACAGGCATTTCATTTAATGGTCCTAACTTTTCTTTTGGTATCCAACTAAACAGCCTTGCAAATAAACAAACTTTTGTGATCTCAATGTTTTCTCTGTTCATGATATCGCTAACAATACTTTATAACTTTTTCTGTTACAACCTGTATATCATAATCCTTATATCATCACAAAGATTACAAAACGTTTTTATTAAAAAGAAACATTTTCTTTTTTGTAATGATGAATAGTATCGCACTTATCAAGCAAGCAGTGACAACAAACATACCACGTAATTGTATTAGTATTTGAATTTGGCCTGGCATACTGATATGATATCGGTTTCTGTAGGAATCACGCCAATAAATAGCCCTATATAGATTCGAAATGACCTCTGGACAATCGCCATTTTCTCTTCACAAATTTCACTTGTCGTCGACTCATGCTTGGGTTTGAACGCCAAATGATGAAAATGTCTTTTCAACTAAACAGAAATATCAGATCAAAGCAAAGATACGATACGTCTAAACCACGGTACATTTTGTAGGCAGCTATTTCTGCTGTTACAGCAGTTTATTTACCAATGTGGTATCATTTTTTGAAACAAAATGCCAAATTTAACATTTTTAAAATACAAAACAAAACATAAGAAACACCCCGTATAAAATTAGTTTCCAACAGCCTGTGTCAGTAAGATTTCTTCCTTGTATAATTTCTCCACCAAGTAAGTGACGTAATTAAGTTACAGTGCAGTATAACTAAATTTGAACCAGACGCCTCAAACTCTCGCCTGCATATTGTCAACATACAGTTGGTTAGGGAAAATTAAAATCCAGTACTGCATCTGCTCAGGTTATTTGTCTTTTGAATGACTTTTTCCAAGGGTTTTCAAGTGTATAAAGTTTATAAAATGTTTAAAGTATCGAACACTGATCATACTTTTGAGAAGACTTTTATAATTTTAGTCAGTACTGAGTGTTTGGACGAATATTGCATACCATTGATTTTTGAAAACCCACCTCTTTCCAAAAGAGTAGGCCTTTTTATACCTTTGTGCTTTTTACAGTTTTTTTAAAGCTCTGTTGGTTATATGTGCCTTTTAAGAATGTATAGTATCCCATCCTGCTACCCTTGTTGCTATATTTTAATCGTGTACTCGACAACCTTGCATTATATTGTGATTTTTTACTTTGACTGTTATATGTGTATAGTTTCTCATGCTATTTTTTGTCCATATTCGTTTATTGTAAACTGATTTGATCTCTTTGGAAAGGTGCTCAATAAATCTTAACATCATTATTATGATTATATTTTAGTCATTTCTGTATATTATATTTACAGTCAAATTATAGATCAGCTTATCATTAATGTAGGTTTCAGCCGTTCATAACACTTTTTAATCAATTATTTACCGCAAATATAATGCTAACTGTTCCTTATGCTGATTTGTAAACACACACTTTAATTTGATGTTATATATAAAGTTATAATTTGTTTCATCAGAAGACAATTTTTTTATTGACTCTTTTAAGAGTCAATACAACATTTGTCTTCTGATTACTTAGATGTGTTACTTAAAAGTAGCACATTTTCTGGCTTGAAGAGGCGACAAAAGGGAGCAAATGGCATTAAAGCTTCCGACTCTGACGATTTGTTCATCTACACAGAATTTATATATTTAATCTAAGGTATCATCTAAAGAAAGAAGAGGCTGTGATGAACGATAAGACCTCATTCGGCACAAAATCAGATAGCGTTTTTAGTGTAAGGAAATAGATGTTAGATAAATATACTTCGGAGTATGTTTGTGAATAAAGCGTGATATGTACTTGATATGCATGATTATAGTAGGTATAACAGTATTTGATATTAAAGATAAATCGAATGAAGTAAGAAACCTGTTGTATATAAATTCATAGTGGAGTTAACAGTTCTTTAAAATATAGGTTGACCATATAAAAACGCACCACCTTGTTTGGTCTCAGATATTCTTATTTTCTGAAGACTAGGTGTAATCATTTATTTATTGTTTTTAATAACGCGGTAACACAATATTGATGGTGTGCGTTAAGCCAAAAGAGATCAATTAGGAAATATGTGGACACGGGTGGGGTGGGGTGTTGAGGTGGGGTAGCACTTATGTGTCAGGGTGACCCCACCCCCCACCCCATTCACACACACATCCAGTTCGAGGGTTAATACATACTTATAGTTTTTATCGAGAACAACTTGGCCGATTTCGCTCCAAATTTTGCAAATAAACATTTCTACACATAAAGCCCGCATGACTTGATGTTCAATATTATTTTTCTTACTGTTGGGGCTTTATGAGCTATGACATAAGCTATGCCCATAGATGCACACGTCAGTTACCGCGGTATTCCTTTGGAATAGGGTAAAACTGCTTCAACTTGCAAAAATACAAACAATAACAACAGTTTAAAATGATTGATACCTGTGCTTACGCTGGGCTCCGACGTCTTATCCAAAATAAGACGCCGATAACCGCTAATCAATCTAAGCACATGATTGGCCCGTATCATGAAGGCATTTGGTTTCAGCGTCAAACAGTTATACGCGGGACGCATTGGTGATTGCGCGAATTTCTTGTAACGCGTAGTTAAACGCGGTGCGTCATGAAGAGGTCGCGCATGTAAACATCGCTATTTTGTCAACCGCTTCACCAAAACCTACCACTCACGAATGATTTCCGTGTTGTTAGATAGGGCGAGTGAGCTGGCAAGTTGTGTAATTCTACTGGTCCAAATTTTGACTAATTATGATCAGCCGTTACCTGCGGTGATGGGCAGTCTGAACCATAAAGTGAAGCGCCCACATCGAGGGTACCAGCGTAATCTGTGCTAAGCATTGTAAATAACTATGCATGATTATTCAATTTATGATCAAAATTGCAATACATCAGAAAACATCCATACAGACAGAGCAAGATCTCTACGACCCTAACAATGAGTGGCAGGTGAATCAAGCCGTGCAAAACCTTAACTATCAGCGCTGCAAATCAGTGTGAAATCATTGATAACGAAAATTCTGACAGCATCTAAAGCGACATTGATAGATTGAAGGTAGTTAAGTCCCCTTAGGCCATATCAATCTTGTGAGTTCATTTTGTTCTACGGAGGAAACACTAATAGAAGAAATCAATTACCAATCAGTCTTAAGGCTATAGCCAATTTAACTGGCGTTATTTTGAGCACAAAACTCGTAAACGTGTTCATAAAATTGTGAAGAATTGTGATTTGAATATGCATAGGTCAAAATATGGTAGAATGTGTAGTTCATTAATACTATTTGTCATCAGAACATTATCACTTAAGATTGCGTATTTACTAGCTTTTGAGCTTTCTTCATATATGTGTTCCGTCATATCTAAACATAAGCCGCTAGAATATCATAAAATATCTTTTTTAGATTTCGTGTTTAGACCAGCACCATTTTTAGTTTGCTGCAAAAATAAGATGAAATACAAGAAAAATGATACTGAATAACAACATTAATCGAGTGTTATGTGAAAGTACACCGTTGAATCGATATATTTGAAAAAGAAACAAAAACAAAAAATGGACAATAACATTGAATCAGACTCAAAACAAGTGACCATTGACGATGCAATTCCTAGAAACCTTGTCTCTAAGTATTTTACATGACAGACGAACCATTTAAATAGCCAAGTCGGTAATTGCCTATGACGTAGGTCACGTGTGTTTTTATATTTAAGAGGCATTTTTGAGACTCCTTAAAAAGTAACGATAAATTACTTATTACAAATTCATTCCATCTTCAACTTTTACTCTCAAAAATTACTCCTAGGGTAAGCATTTCATATGAGAGGTACCATTTGTATATATAGCCTCAACACTGTTTTTAGGATTCAGATGTGAAGTGGTTTTTTTTCTCGTTTTAGAATGATATAATATCTCATATTTTTTACATAATGCTTACTGAGAACGAAAACGATGTTACTTTACTAACCAATAAGTAAAATTACATTAGATTTATAAAATACAATACTTTATATAAGAAATAGCCATCTCAAAAAGGATCTTGTGCCATTTCATTACGATCAAAGGGAAAAAAGATATTTCCTGTGGCAGGTCAGTACCTACACTAAAGACCGACACTTTTACAGATTTGAGTATAATAATTGTCACGTTGTAAATTGATCGTGACTTGGGTCATGGCCTTTCTTATGACTGAGGCGTTACCGCGTTGTCTCATAAAATAAGTGACATATCTTCAGGCGACAAATTCGAACTATTTTAGAGAAAAAAATAAGGTAAAAATAAAATCATAATATTAAGCTAATGATCAAAACAATCACACTTGATAACCATTATCAAAATTGTGTAGTTAAAAAAATCTAAACAAAGATGGACTATATTATGAAATTATATCATGTTCCCCATAAATTCTGTTCTGTATTATTATTAAATGATTATTATTTGTTCAGTAATTTGCTTGGTTGACAATAAAACTTTATAAGATAAGATAAAAGTTAACTTAAAGTAATTCAATGTACGTAAGAAAGTTTAGTTAATAACAGTTTACTACTTTTAATATTTTATGTTAACTATTAATAACTAAGATGTCCTTGAGTTGTAAAAACATTTCAATCGTTCTATCAAATATCATAAGATCAATTTTCTGCGATAACTTCTTCACAAAACTTTAGAAGACTATACATGTCTGTGCAAGAATACAGCTTAATACAAAACTTCAACTGTAAAAATGTAATATCAATGCAAAAACACACTGCTGCAAGAAACACACTTTCACATAATTATTTGCAGCTATGTGTAAATTGTAGATTGTTCATTGCGTAAATTGTGAAGAATTGTGATTTGAATATGCATAGCTCGTAGTGATTTTGCCGCCACATGGAGCTTTCTAATTCTTTTCACATAAAGATTGATAAAGTACAAGCTTTACAGAACTCGAGGGTAAGAAAATTGCCTGATAGAGTTTCGTATCATCTTTCTTTCTCCTATATCTTGAATCATCACATCGCAATCCGGTAGTAATGCCCCGTAGCTATGCAATCACAGACTCGCTTCTCTGGTTTCACCGGGTCTGCCATAAGGTGATGTAAGCGCTCAAAAAGATGAATGTGCCACTCAGCAGTTTTCTTCCTTTAAGTATGATGATGGAAGGTTTACTTAATAGGAATTTGGTTGGTGCACATTTTGTTTTATTTTATTTCGGAATCAAATGGTTTTTTTTATCATTTTATAAGATTTTACATTCAGTCATTAATTGAGCTTAATATGATTTTTAATGCTTACAAACCAGGGTAAAGATGTTATTTGAATATATGTATGTACATTAGGTGTAATGTACATAAGTAAATGTTTCTATTCTTTTATTATACAGAGTGATTAACTTACGATGTAACAATTTATTTTTATTTGTTAGAATTGAAACAGGTTAACACCGTGACTTTGATTTAACCCATACTCAGGATTTGTTTTTCTTTTTTGAGGCATTCATATAAAAAGCTGGGTTATTTCTTCAAACATTAGTCGGGTAAACTTGCGTCTGAGGGCAGAGATAGACGCTCAAAAAGCGTTCAGACATTTGACTGGACGACATGTCACACAAAGTCGTATATGACGTTTAATATGTGGTGTTAGACATTGCTTAATGCCTAAGATTGTTTTGTAAGGCAAGAAATTATATGCAGATGGAGTTGATGGTTTCTGTATTTAATAGGAAGTTAACATGGTTAAGGTAAAGAATCAAAATCTGTAGCACTTACCAAACTTGTGCCTTTACATAATTCTCCCGTCCTTGGAAACAAAGTTATAACAATAAAGACAATAATATTGCAAAATAATGACAAAAATGTACTATCAATTTAAATATTTCTGAATTTCAAAAAAGAAACAGAAAATATTTTTTACATTTATATTTTGTTATTACTGATTATTTTGACACATTCTGTAGACACGAAGTTTTATAAATGTTTATATTATGTTAAATAATGTGTTTGTTAAATGTTATATTAGAAATATTGACCTTAGCTTGACATATTGACATTAAATAATATGTTTTGTTCAATGTTATATTAGAAATATTGACATTAGCTTATTAAAAATTATTCTCAACATGAAAAATGTACATGACATAGAGATAATACATAACATTTTTTGAACCAAGACAAAAAAACACATTTTGATATTTTGTATTCCAAGTTACACTGATATACTAGTACTCATAAAGAACATAATTTTCCCAAAAGGAGGCTTTCTAAACATTAGTTCAGTAATAGCAGGTCTGAAGAGTAATACTAGAGACAGCTTCCATAGTTGTCATTTGAGACGAGGTTCATTTAAAATTGTCTATATCCCTAATCAATTTAAAATGTTTCATGCTAAAAATAATACTCTAACAAGGTGTAACAATGGCTTCAGTAACGTGAATCCGTGTCTAGTTAGGAAGCACATCAAGTCAATTGCTCTAAATTCATCCAATATCTTGTGTTGGACTTGACCTATAAGATATTGCGGTGTCAATCATTTGATTAATGTGAACAGTGAAAGTAATTCCATACTTTGATTTCAAATGTATGATTTCAATTCAACGCTAGTTATGTAAGTTATTGACAAATCTAATAATTAGTGCTGACATCCGCGTAAAATGCGTTACCTTTCTTGTCATAAACCTTATTAGGCAAATTGAGCACGTGAAGACGCATTACAGAAACTATTGTCAGCAAAGTCGCACTTGTGTAATGAAGGGATTGAATGCCGAACTTGTCGCAACTAAAAGTACTTTCATAACATTTCAGACCGTCATTTTCACCTTTTTTAAATATTTGCAAAGAGCATGTTATAAAGATTAAAATGACACCTCAATGAACTTCAATCGATTTTAGAAGTCAAGTTATGGGCCATCAAAAGTTGTCATGGAGTAAAATGCATAATTGAGATAAACGCTTTCAAGGATCAGTAAGCCCTATATTTTCTGTTGATTGTCCTCATAATATACTGATATATTTCATAATTCTGATCATTTTCTTGAAATGCAACTTTGCATTGAAGTGAGCACAAGGGTTATGAATCTGTCAAAAACATGAATTTCAGCAAATTACGACCTTGTTATGTATTTTCACCTGTACGCAAAATGAAATTTTTTGAATTTACAAAATTAGTCATTTGAGATGGACGGTCACATTTGATTATCAAAACTGTATATATCTGTACCGCGATTATCTGATACACAATTAAACAGAAATATGCTATGATATTGTTTACCAGACGAATAAACACAAAGAAGGCGCTATGGCTATACCAATTGTCATCACTTTAAGTGATCCGAATCATTTTGGAACCAATACAAATATCTATCCTTGTACAACCAGATGTTAGCGGCAAAGAAACACACAACATACACATAAGTAAGAATCAAAAATAAGTAACGAAAAATGTTGTAAACGTACCTTAATCAATCTTCTTTATGAACAAACTTAATCCAAGTTATATTTTCATTTAAAAAATCGCTTGTCTTGATGTTATGATATATTCCTTTAAAGTTGGCGCATTACATTATTCAAAGAATACCTTGGTTATACATTATCGGACGTTATGTTTTGGCTATATCAACAAATGTAACATCCAACCTTGTTTCGCGATACCCATGTGCCTCTGCAGGATTGCAGAAAGCAAAATTCAGCACCATGCAACAATCCAGTAAACTTAAAAGATATCTTTGTCTGAAAGTATCAAAGCATAACTAACATAAAACATCAAAATAATAATCCCCAACTTCATGGAGCAGTGCGTAACATGTGAGGTTGTGGAGCAAATTGTGATCTTGAAAGTTTATTTGATCCAATGCCCAAGTGATGCTTTAAATCTTCACGTTAGTTCATTTTTGTTTTGTTTTGTATGTGAGTGGGGTAAGTGTATGTGGTAAGGGTGTTGAGGGTTTATATATTTATTTATTTATTTATTTATTTAACGACAAGCAACGCATACCTGCGAATTGCACTTTTGCGCCCGTCATCGTTATTAAAGTCAACTAACGCTCACACACGCTGTTAGCCACGCACACTATCGTTACTATCAATTTCAGTTACAACTTTTTAGTTGTAAATAAGTTACCCTCTTGCAATGTAATATGATGTGAAAATATGCAATTAGACATGTAGGTAAGAATATATTGAATAAACGTGCAATATTCGCTTTTGCCTTCCACCAGCACGTTAACAAATCTTTATTTCAGCAACACTTTTTTCAAACCTATGTAAGACATAATTTGTTATTCAATTTCCAATCATTCGTATAAAAATGAAAATTTTATTGTTTACGCAAGGGGAGATGTGACATACGTGAGGATATAAAATATCATTAACGTTTATTTGACACGATATTTAAAAGTGACTACCATTTAGATACATATACGAGTACTTTACTCTTTTTTATCATTGTTGTAGAATTTGAATATCAACGACAACAAAGTGTTATTGATTGTATATATAAAATACTGGGAAATTTAGTGTTTTTAATTCCCTTCGATTAAGGAGCAATTATCATTGAACGACTCTTATGACGGTAGAATAATAATAAAATAAACCTGAAAACTTAAAACAATTATAGGCGAAATAGAAATTTATTGGACAATATAAACAAAAATCCAGGGTAAGATTTGCATTTACAAACAATAGGGTCCTATACTATGTACAATAAGTTGTTTGACCTAAATGTCTGATTTTTAGATTGTAACCAAAATGTAATATTGTAAATTTCGTGTGACTGTTTAAAAAAAAATGCAGCTAATTGTTAAATAATAATAACTTATTTTGTAAATATTTCTTTTATTAACATAACAAGGTGTGTATTAAACAAGTAATGCCCTAGTAACTTAAAAAGATACATTTGTTTCTGTATAATAATGATTTCAATTTGGGAAAATAACCAATGTTTTAAAAAGTTCATCTGGAATAGACTTCAGACATATCACAATTAAGAAGAATCAATAACGTCAAAGCCAATGAAAAATGAAGTAAAGATACTTGAATACGTTGTTACATATTATTCATGGTTTTTTTTTGAAAATATTAAAAACATGACCAAATGCCGGTACATCACTAGTACGGTAAGGTAATTAAAACGATTATAGTTATATTTGCCTCTTGATGAGATGTGCATTTCTGTATGTCCTGCTGTTAAGGCGATTACAACCGGATTACACAGCAATGCAGTATTTGTTGTTGCTGGTTCGTTTGACATGTAACACTGATGCTATTTATATAATACCTAACCACCAGACAAACAGGACAGAAAACAAAGTGTTTATAACTAAATAAAAACAAGGAAAATAACATTAAAACCCAGTTCCTGAAACCCATAAATATTCTTATATTTTTCCCAAAAGATTAAATAAATCATTGTTAAATCATCAATAAGGTTTATAATACAAATTAAGGATTGCAATGTTGATCAATTTTTATAGCTTACATGAAATATGTAGCAAGTTGAAAGTTTTTAAGCAAAAGTTGTCCTTTTCTTACAATTTTTGAGAAGACTATAAAAAAATAACTTCTTCTTCTCTACGTTTTTTTAATTTCAACATGGTGTGTCTTCGCAAACATGGAAAATACTTCAAAAGACGCATAAATCCAAATTTAACAAGCTTCTAATACCAAATAGCTAATTTACATTCTACGACAGATCAGGCAACACTTTTTACATCTATATCGACTTTTTGGTCTTCGGGGAGGTGAATTAATTACCTGCAGAAGATAAAACCTAATTACAGTTTTAATTAAAACTTGCATGACAAGAGCAGTCATGTAATTTAATGCTTTAAGTGTGTTCTCCTGTTTAGTTGAATTACAAATACACATATATTAATTTACGTACATGAAATTCGCAGATTTCTCAATCTAAAAAAAATCCTATAATCAAAATAATAAAATCCACATTCACATTATTGAAAAGAGTTGTATTCTTTACTTAATGATTATACGAGCGACTCAATTGCTTGCATTTTCTAGTAGCTTGAAATAAAACATTTTGTTTGATGAGACTATTGAATGCTATTGTCAAGGATATTAATGTCAAAGTATGCAATTTCAATATTATCAAGTTCTGTTCATTATCTTTGTTTTGATAAGTATTCAATAAAACATTTTAGTTAGAATGAATATACAAGTTCATTGAGTAAGTGGCTAATGGTACTCTTTTTACTCTTTTTATCATGATGTTTATCTAAATTTGTATAAGTTTATCTGCTTTGTATAAAACCGTATATCATCGTTTGATTATTGACATATTCCATATTTCAAAAATGCGTACTTTTATTGTTAAAAAGAATTTGTAAGACAGAGTTTGCACACAGTGATGTATTACAGGAGATTTCGCCAGATGCCGTGCCAGCCACTTAGTTCTTTCGAAGCAAAACAAATCTTTTTTGTTGTTGTTAAGAAAATAAATCTTAACAATAAGATAGGCACTTATTTCTAACATCAGAAAAATCCAAAATGAACATCAGAATAATATGAATTCCAAATTATTTCTTCGAGTGTCATTAAGGTTTCTGGTCCACGCGTTACACGGCCCTGATTTGGTAAAACTATCTCACTTAAAATACAGGGATTTGAGAAAATCACATTTGAAATACAAAGATATGACGTTTGGTAATTTTACGCTGTTAAATGTTTCATGCCATTTCAGTGTAATAAAAATATATTTTGGCAATTTTTTTTCAATTATTGACAATTCTTATCAATTATTAGAAACTTTACAGCCAATTTTGTGGAATAAGAGAGTTTTACCCAATTAACTTATTATTCTCCTTTGTTGACTCTGATGTGGCAAAACTATCTAACTTAGGTCAAAACTGTACTGGTATTATCTTCATTGATTTAAGTCAATGCTCAAAGTTATGCTCAAACATTTTGTTTATATCTTATTTCTTATGCCATAGCCTTTTTACCTTTATATTGGCTTCATGGTGATATTAAATGTTTTTTACGTTAGGCTATTTTACCATGTGGAATATATTAAGATGAATTTGCTAAAAAAAGATAGATAGTTTTACCATATTGAAAGAGGAGGGACAATGTTCTATCTTGAAGATAGGCAATTTTACCAAATCAATAGGGAAGTAAGGATCGTAAATAGATAGATACGATCTTAAAGATAGACAGTTTTTAAAAAAATGCTTTATATAGAAAAAAATATCTTGAAAACGAAATCTTGTGGGGATGTTTTGTTACCATCAATGGACAGAGCGTCCCCAAATTATTTAAGAAAATCTGTTAACTGAAAATTGGCGAAAATTGAGTTAGATAGTTTTACCAAACCAGGACCGCGTACTGGTACGCATTTGTTTTGATTTCGCAAGTGCAGCAACACGAAAATAAGTGTTTTGAAGCCCAAAAATGTCACATTTTCTCTTTTTGTGTGAGAAATATGTCCCAACTTTTTATTGTTAATTGAAAGAACATAATTGTGCGCAAATTTCGTGAAAAAATTGACACTAAAATTCAGTGGGACGTTTTTGAATTAACACTTAATAATAATGTCACTTTTGCCACATTTCCCAATGACCCTTGTACTAAATTTTCCAAATAGGCTCCAAAAATGCTTTTTTAAACTGACTCGCATGCAAAAATGAGTCCGGTGACCCCCAATTTTTATTTTAAAATCGGTTCTATTACAAAAAAATAATAATCATGTCTATTTCAGTCAGATCTATCATGGACCAGACACCTTAAGGAGAAGGAAACGTAATTCATGCGTGTCGATAAGAGTCGACGCCTGACTTTATTGACAGAACTTTGAAACCTTCCTATGTAACTACGTGGCGCATGTGTGTCAAGTGGAGTCTTGTTAAGTAAACTAATGATGATCTTTAAAGTACATTTCATTTTGAGATAAACCGATGCCAAAACGAAATTAGAGATTAATATGGATGTTTTGTTATTTATTTGTGATGAACTAAATACAGCATAATAGGAGTAAAAAGAATTTCGTCCGAGCGATTAATAAGATGTATTTTTCTTCAATGAAATTTTGAGAGTTATCATTTGAGAATGAACAAGGAAGTTCAAATAAAACGCCTTCAACCTCTTGTATATCTTGTCAAAAATTGTTACCATGTAATCGAGGTATTTATCATGAGCAATCACACTTATTTGATTTTCGTATGAAACAGCTTTACTTCAACAAATTGTATAAAACAGGCACATTGGGGAGAAGTTCAAGAGAGCGTTGACTTACCTCTGACTTCACGCGTGAGAAAGCATTCAAATTTGATGTTAAATATCATCGTCAAATATTAGCAATATTGTGCTATGGGGACCAATTTACGGATCGACAGTAATGAGCACTGGGGGAATTGTATTAATCAGTTTTATTCCCATAAAGCTAGTATTAATTATTATTCGTAGCAATCTAGAAAAAGTGTGAAATAAAATTTAGCAACGTTCAACTTTTCCACAATATGCCATTTCCTTTGAATAAAGAAATTATTTGATCACTTAATTC
>JXSR01S026873.1:8357-22932 GCA_000969725.1 Ophiothrix spiculata | reverse complement strand
TACTCCTAACTCCTCCAACTCTTTTAGAGAGGCTTCACCTGAGAACAGCCTAAGTTTTCTTAAATTAGTGAAAGTTACAATTTAGCGATCACAGCACAGCCCATAGAAATTCAATGCATAATATCTCCCTTGTCTGAAAACACCATTTTCGGTGTGATCAGAAAACACGCGGTTCTACGGGTGTTGACGGAAAATGCAAATCGGCGTGCTGTGATAGATCAATCGTGTTCGAGAAACAGTTATTCGGAAAGTTGAAAAGTTAAGCTACCGCTGGGTGTTTGTTGCTTGAAAAACAGATGTATGGTTCCTAAGATATGGATTTTTAACCAATTTATAATAATATTGTTTTTCTGCGAAACGGAAAATTATTTCAACAAGCAACAAGGTAAATTAATTTTACTGTATATCAAAGACATCTTTAATTTTTCCATTCACAAACATCGCGCCTAAATGAGAAAGAAAAGAGCATAATTCTGCACCTTTTCTTACGCATTTTGAAGAACTCTTTGTTTTCATTGGGAAGAAAACATATTGACTCAAAGGCAGTGATCCATGCAGTGATCATGCATTAAAATTAGACTGTGGGAAATAAGGAAATCCCATTTTCATCAGTACAAAAACAAGAAAGCTGCCTTAATTATCGTTTAAAATTCCCATTTTATCATAAACAGACACGCAAAATGTTACAAAATGTGGACCATTTTGCCATTTAAAAATGGAAGAACCATTTTGTTATTTATAGAAATTTATTTGTAGAAAAACCATTTTGTTATTTATATGATACACAAAATGTCACGCAATATTACCCACTTCGTAATTTGAAAATGAAGACATATGCAACCCCTTTTTCATAAAAAAAGACACGTAAAATGTCAATGAATATGAACCATTTAGAATAAAATAAACAAATTTATGGTTAATTTTGTCATTAATAAAATGCACATAAAATGTCACATGCACAATATGGCCCATTTTGTCATTATTATCTTGACAAAAAAATGTCAAACTAATGGCCTAATTTTAACGTTTATGAAAACACAAAATGTAACAAATTTATGAAATTTGTTGAAATGATATTATTTAAGGGCCGCGCCCTGTCAGCCCTTCGTTTTGCAGAATTGTTTTTGCTCTGTAACTCAGCAAGGGATAATTAAATCCAAAAAGGCTACCCAAATTGTGCTTTGGTGAAATTTCGAACTATTGCACTTTTTAGAATCTAGAAAGCAATTTCTAGGAACGCATTTCTCACATTTTTGATTTTTCTTTCTTACTTTTTGAAATATTTAATACCAAATTTTTGAGATATTTTCAAAAATTGGTCCAAAAATGTCAAAAATCCCACCGCTGCCACCGTTTTTGACAAAACATGACACTTTTTGAACTATTTTTTGGCGTTCCTAGATATTGCTTTCTAGATTCTAACAAGTAAAATAGTTCCAAATTTAACAAAGCACAAATTGTTGGCTTTCCCGTAAGATTTTGGGACAAAAACATGATTTTTGAACCACAAGGCCAAAATTACACATTTTGGTTCCAAAATGTTTTGTATGCAAATCCGCTTCAAGAAATATATATTTTCAATTGGATTCAGCCGTTCACCCATTACGTAACAGGTAACTGAAGTGCCTAATGTAGGTAATTATAAGTATGTCATTATTATGCAAAGCAGATGCATAGTTATAAAAAACTGTTTTTATTACATTCAAAGCATCGAGATATCATAAAAGGAGAGAGAACCATTAATATACACTATAATCTAATCCGATTTATCCTTTGTTAGTTGAATAGTAATGGCTCTTCAAATTCACGTTTGATGTATATGATGGTTATCCGACAGCTCACAATGTTACGTGATTTCCACAGAACTTACAGGGTTCTTGGAATGAACTTTACATGACCCAAACCGGAAGTTTGTTTTGAAACTAATTTTTCTTCATTATTGTGTAAAATTACATGTTGTTACATTTACTATCAAATGTGGTACAACATCAACACTGCTAATCACAACCAAATGTGACTCAAACATCATTTGGAATGAAAATTAATGATTTTGTTAAGCTGTAATTTTTACAAGGCAACATTTTGACATGAGTTTAATACCAATAAAGATAATCTGGCGGGAGTCGGCGGGACATAATTTTTTTTAATACAGATACTTGAGATATTTTGCCCTATATAAATGTTATTTTCGTCTTTGGCCAAACTCGGCCATCTAGAATATAGGCCTAGAAAAAGGACAGGAAGTTAAAAAAAGGTTTTGTCGTTAGGGAGTGGCCAATTTCTATCAGAGAGGGTACTATACTATACATTTTTGTGCAGTCAATACTTTGAATTGTTTTCAACTTTTAAATCTACCGACAATTTAAAATGATCGATCCCTCACCGATAAAGGGCAGTCGCCAGGCCTTATCAAGGATACCGTTCCGCACATTAAGTTTCATGTCATAATGCTATTGTTTCCATTGTTGGGAGTGCGAGTCTTCATTTAAGCAGCGTTCAGACGGTCGGACTTAAGTTGCTTATGACCGGTCATAACTTGTGTCGGTAATACTGCCCTAGCACGACTAAAGGACGTAAGTGACATGTTTTACGAAATAATGTTTTATTCAGTATCGTAGTGGTTATGTAACTTCCCCAGTAACTGGTTTACGCACATTCCTTGACATCGGTGTATGCTATACTTTTATATGGTGATCAGTTCGATCATGGTTCAAAATCAGAAAGCGTGAACTAGTTGTTAGAGTGATAATCGGATTACACGTAACACTTCGAGACTGAATTTACCGGTAACAACTGGTAGCGCTATCATTTTCTACTCCAAAGAATGCAAATGAGCCAATTGAATACAATGGCATGCTCTGCCGCACATATAACAGGGTACTCAACAACGGAATAAAGCTCATTATCCTCATTTGCATTCTTATGACCGGACTTAGGTCTGGTCTTCATCGGGTATAAATGCGTCGGATATAAGTCGCGCTATACCCGATAGAGTTATATCCGACTATTGTTCTCACTGCAAATTTATGTCCGACGCTATTACCGACACAACTTCTGACCGGTCTCAAGCAACTTATGTCCGACCGCCTGAACGTGGCTGAAGTTTCCAACATGAATTTTTTTGATTTTCTGGTGACCTAACTGACTCCTACTTTTGTTTGGCGGAAATAATAAAACAGCATTTCGTAAAAAATGTCACTTACTTCCTTTTGTCATGGTAGGGCAGTATTACCGACACAAGTTATGACCGGTCATAAGCAACTTAAGTCCGACCGTCTGAACGCGGCTTAGAAACAATTTGTTTTCAATCGGGTATACCCAAAACGAAGTGAAAGATAATCACTTACAGGGCGTCTCAATAAAAGTGTAACACTCGGAAATTACTTATTTTAGGTATGAAATCGTGTCGTAATTTATACAAATTTGATGTCAAATTCAAGATAAAGGGTCCATCTTTCCAGTACAATTTACCCCATCACGATAGCTTTTGTCAATCTGGAGATATACGTAATTGTTTGCAGGTATGCGAAATCCACTCTGTGCCACTTTTCAATAAAGCGATAGAAACACGTTTCTGAATAACATTTTCAAACAATAGCAACGAAACATGTGTCAAATGTGAGAAAACTGTTATGCAATAATTGATTTGCACCCATCAATAAGCACTGGTGTTAGTGCATTATTCTTATGATATCAATTATGTAACTTTCCTATCATGCAGAAAGTACATTCATGATGATCTTTAGCAATCTTGTCAGATGGATGCCTGAATAAGAAACATGGCGGCAGGAAATGAGTTGACTCTTGATGAGAGAGTGTTCATGGGGTTGCAGTATCGTGAAACGCGAAACGCAGTTTCTGTGTAGGAAATTACCTGTTCGCCAAACGGTGACAAGGAACTACCAGAAGTATGTTAATTATGCCACCAGTCACAACTTGAACTCTGGTAATTCGGGAAGACCAAAAACTGCATGAACACAGCTGAATATCGACAGAGTACGACGTGCTCTCCAAGCAGATCCCACCATCTCCGCCAGACACAACCCTCTACCCGCCATCCACGGATCATCATTCAATAGAATCACCCGCTTAAATTTGCAGTGGCTTTACGGATGCTGTTATTTTACACATTGCTATTGTTTGAAAATGTTATTGAGAAACGCGAATTTTTATCGCTATATATTGAAAAGTGGCACAGAGTGGATTTCGCTACCTGCAAACAATTGCGTATATCTCCAGATTGACAAAAGCTATCATGATGAGATAAATTTTACTGGAAAGATCGGACCTTTATCTTGAATTTGACATTAAATTCGTATAAATTATGACACGATTTCATGCCTAAAACAAGCAATTTCTGAGTGTTACACTTTTATTGAGACGCCCTGTATAACGGACATTGGACAAAAGAATTGGTTCCATCCACTCTCCTTCTATGATATCTCGATGTTCAAAGCTAACACTACCAGCAACTTATATGGAAAGTATGAAGTCAAAATATTGAACGGTTGTGGAGTTCTGTGATCCAGATTTCTGATAACATGTTTGGAAATCAGGAAAATACACCTAACCTAATTAAGTCATTAATTATGCAAATTTTATGATGTATAACTCAACATTTTAAGATATATTCTTAAAGCACATAATGTAAGCAACATACTCTGAAAGTTTGAAGCTTTTACAATAAAACTTTTAAAGATATGATCAAAAATGTTTGTTACGACTGTAATATCTTCGTGCCATGCCAATATAAAGAAAATAAAAGAGTTGACCTTTGACATCTGTTCTCCAAAATATCACTATCACACTGCATAAAATCGTAATATCTCCGTAACAGAAGGTCCGATTTCAAAAATTCAAAAAGATTTTTAAAGCCGAAATTTCCCTCTTTTATAGAGAAACATTATGAATTTTTAGTTGGACAATTTTTGACCTGAAGTGCCTACCTAAATGGATGACACACCGTCTTAATCAGATGCATACTTTTCGAAATGGTTGTCGTCCTGTCCAGTTGCCATGATAACCACACTGTTATACTGTTGAGCAATATTTTAGCGTTGGTTAAACTATGAACAACCCATTTGTTGTGTAAATAATATTAACCAACTGTTGGTGAAATTTTACCCAATATTTGGGTAATTAGCCAAAACTTTTACCCAACAGTTAGGTAATTAGCCAACATTTTACGCATCGTTGGTAATTATTTACCCAGAAGTTGGGTTGTTCATAGTTGAACCAACGTTGGGTAAATTATTTGCCCAACGTTCTAACAGTGCAGGCACGACTTATTCACATGATTTTTGGTACATATATCGGGAGACCAATATTTACAAGCCATGAAGAGGTTTTTTATTTTTGTCAAAATTTTAAATTATACCATAGACATGATGGAATTTCTGACTGGCTGTTTCCTGATTATTGAGCGTTTTGTGCTTGTAACCAGTGGCGTAGCCAGAGGTGGGGCCGGGGGGGGCCTGCCCCCCACCCCCCGGAGAAAAAGTCAGTCGGCACATTACCGCCAGTTGGCAAATTGAGACTGCAGGGAAAAAGAGAGGGAAAGAGGAGAACGAGAAGAAGGAAAGGAATAAAAAAGAAAGAAAGTTGGACAAAGGGAAAGAAAAGAGGAGAAAAGACAGAGAGGTGGGAGGGGCTAGTGAGGGTAATGCTAGTGTTTGCAGTATTTGGGTTAGAAAGAGTAAAGCACATTTGTTTGGACCAGCTGGTAAATAAGTTTTAGTTAAAAATCTTAAATGCTTACGCTGCATGGACAGAAGCAGGCAGCTCAGTCATTATTCTCTCAGCTATCCTTGCATTTTAGTGCACAAAATTTTACCAACCATGACTGGAATTCTTCAGGCCCATATTTGGTCGGCAAAATCACTAAAACATTTAATTTAAACAAAAAATGTACAATGTGCCAACCTCTGTGAGTTTAACCTTGTTTAATTATGGCGAAAAGTCCATTCTATCTACAGAGGCAGTTGCCTGGGATAAAAAGGGATGTGTGGAAAACATGGGAAGCAATTAGGCTGTACTAATACCACAGTGGTCTATTTCTTTGCAAAATTTGGTACTTTGGCGTGTCTTATTTGTCAAAATTTTCCAAAATTTGCGCCGAACAAAAAACTCGACTCCGACAATTTAGTACCTAAATAGTGCCAATTTTTGCAGGAAAATTGATATTTCGTATGATTTTGATTCAAAATTTTGTATATATTTGGCTCGATTGGCTCTCTTTACGGTACAATAAAGTTAGAGGTTATTTGTAACTTGGATTTTTATGCCCCCCCCCTGATTGAAAATCCTGGCTACGCCACTGCTTGTAACATCACCCACCAAAATTTGAATATACTACATATTACTTTTCCAGTAAGAAATAATATATAAAAACCTGTATCTTGAATAAAGAAACAAATTCCTTACCTGTAACATCAGAACATTGGTATATCACTTCCACGTAATACATAGATATGTTGTTACAATGGTATAGTCGAAAATAGTGATCATTCGGATCTATTATACAAGGATTTATATTCTGTTTACAGAACTCGTCAATGTTTTCGTTAAGATACATTCCTTTGTAGAGGAGGGATTTCACCCTGATTGTTTGGTTATCGAGGCACCTTATATATACTTTTTCACCTTCTGAGTTTGCATTGAAAGCGTTTTCTGAAATTTGAACAAATATATAATATTTAGAACAAAACAATGTTAACATTTCAGAAAGATTATTCTTTTCTAACAAACATAGTGTTGATTAGTGCAGACACCTTTCATTAAAATATTATTTCTTCATTTTAAATTTCCCATATCAATCTCCGTTATGGTTTTTATCATTTATGTATGTGTTTATCAAAGCTGTCTAATGTTTTCTTACCATCTGTACAGCTTCTTGAAGATTCTGCCAAAGCATAACTACGGAGACCAGACGTCGAAACCAGTGCATATAATAAAAATGTAAACCTCAAAGGCATTTCAACTTCTAAAATGTAACAAAGATTTCAATTTTCTATAGTTTAAAGCTGTTTAGACATACAACATTTTAAAAAACATACATATCATAATATCATTTGGGAGTCTGTGGAAGAAAATGTGTTAATGATACAAAATGTAAACTTCGTGTTCTCTCTATAATTTCAACTTGTCTTTCAAACCCAGTCACGCTACTCCACTCTATTCTTAACCCTCCAGGCCTCCTCGTCTATCCTGGGGGGGAGAGCGGGGGGGGCGTTGGGGGTTCTTGCAACCCCCCTAAGTTTTTTCCCCGCCGCATAAAAACGCAAAAGCAACCGACCCTAGGCATTTGGGTAAACTCTTTTACATCCTTTGCGGTCATTTTGATGAAAAAATTAGGAGGGTACCACCTAAGGTGGGGTTAGGGTAGGCCGTATCGATCATTTAGAACTTTTATAGCAAAATTTGGATTTTGGAGGCCATTTTTGCCCAAATCCCGATTTTCCGACCCGATCGAGCTTTATGACGTCATAATTACGTAACGACTTGGCCTACTTTTATGATCTTGGTATCTTTGGATAGACGTGTTACAAAAAATAGCCTGGGTAGACGAGGGTTAATGTTTTATATTTCATAGAGCGACATAGTCAGTGGGGAGAGACCCCTCCTTAACAAAGAATCAACCAGGAAACCGGGAAGGCAACAGGAAATCAGGAAAGACAAGTTATAGGAGATGGGGAAATTCGAGAAGATTTCAGACATGAACGTGAGATGATGACTTTTTCCCCTTTGGGGTTTTCCCCTCTAAACAATACAAACTGCGGCTAAATCGTGAATATAATTATTAACCCAGAAAATAAAACACCACAAAGTTTGGTACATATAGGAATTTTTTTATCCAAGAATGTTAAGGGGAAAAGCACCTTACTCAATTTTACGTTTTTGCAAATTTATTTTATACCATAACTTTTGAACAAAGTGTTTAAAGTTAGTAAAAGTGTACATTTCTAGAAAGAATTTTCACAAGGAACATGATGGGGGTGTTGATTTTTGACCCATTTTTTTTTCAAAAAATCACAAAAAACAAATTTTTTGGCCCATTTGGGCTTCCGGACAAGCTAAATATAACATTGTTAAAAAATGGCCTTTGAAAGGGAATTTTTATTTAAGGGAGGTCGGAGCCTTACGATTTTCCGAAAATTTATTTTGATTATAATTTGAAAACTAATGAGGTAAACTATATCAAAGTATACATTTTTAGAAAGGGAATTTCACAAGGAATCTATTTATAGCATCAGATTCTTGATTTAAGAACTCGCCAAAAACGAGTTATTTTGCCAAAAAATTTTGAACATGCCTAGGAAAAATATTATTCGGCCAAAATGTTCAAAAATAGGCACAAATCATCTATATCGATGGTTCTAGGGAATTTTTCTCAAATTTTTGTTTAATCCCTTAGTTTTTAAAATGTTGGTCCGAATAGGCCAAAAATTCTTTTTTTTCTCAAAAAAAATATGATTTTTGGGCATTTTTTTTTTGCACTTTTTGGCCATTTTTTTGAAAACTAAGAAATTAATCAAAAATTTGAGAAAACATTCCCTAGAAATATCGATTTAGATGATTTTTACCAATTTTGAACCATATTTGCCAAATAATACTTTTCCTAGGCTTGTTCAAAATATTTTGGCAAAATAACTCATTTTTGGCGAGTTTCTAAAAAGCGAGTTCTTAAAATTTAATTTTGATACTATATATGGATTCCTTGTAAAATTTTCTTTCAAAAAATGTATACATTTATCTAGTTTACTTTATTAGTTTTCAATTATGGTAAAAACCATTTTTAGGGAATTTGAGGCTCCGACTTCCCCTAAAACACCCACTCGGATGTTGCGTCATTTTTATTTTTTAGAATATTGGCCAATTTTTTGATTTTCATGCCATATAAGGTCAAAAAATGACCAAAAAAGGAAAAAACATGATTTGTTGACCTTATTTGTCATGAAAATTAAAACATTGGCCAAAATCCTAAAAAGTAAAAATAACTCAACATCCGAGTGGGCGTTTTGAATGAAAATTCCCATTCAATGGTAATTTAAAATATATATATTTTTGTCGGACTAGCGCAGTGGTTTTCAGATTCGGACTAGCGCAGTGTTTTTCAAATTCGGACTAGCGCAATGTATGTCATTTTCGGACTAGCGCAGTGTATTTTCATTCAAAAATTCGGACTAGCGCAGTGTCGGACTAGCGCAATGTTTTTCATTTTCGGACTGACGCATTGTATTTTTGGACTAGCGCAGTGGTTTTCATTTTCGGACTGACGCACCTCTATAGAGGGTTTGCACGTGACGTCACATGGTACTCACAACACCATTTTCAAGGGACGACAAACAAAAAGTCTCGTCATATTATAATCTTTTGGCAGTGTTACGATACCAGATCACAATTGATGATCACAAGAATATAAATTACATTTATTTAGTTTAATTTTCAAATCATGATTTGAAGTCAATCATTAGTTATAGCCGATTTTGATGTCTTGTTTACTTCACAAAGTACTCCGCGCCCCACCAAAGTCACCAAGATGGCGGCGAAAACGGTCTGCGTATCGCGTCGTGCAAACCCTCTATTGTATAGGGCAAATGTGCAGTCGGACTAGCGCCGTGTCGGACTACCGGCGTATCGGACTACCGGGTGCACCCCATGGACAGGAGGTATATTCCCCCAGTCAAAAACCACTGTCCCTCACTTTCAGTCACTGACATAAATTTGCCCCTAGTTTAATTTAAACGTAAAAGGTCAAGATAAAAAACATATTAATTTTAAGTCAAAAAATTTAATTTTTGCGCAAATTTCAAGATTTTAAAGCAATTTTTAAGTGAAATTAGAAGATTTGATTGTCTTTTTTATGCGCTACGCGCTCATGAAAAAAATCCATAAATTTTCCTCCGACCATTTTTTTTTTGTTTTCAAAAAAGGGCCCATCTTAAGCTGCTGACAGGGCCTTTTTCCCTAAATTCGCCGCTGATACTCCTCCCTCCATCCTCCACCTCATTTTTTGTTAAAACACAATACGACTTATTATTTGCTAATGCAAGTTCGTATGTGCAAAGATGGATATATGTGGCCGTCCATCTCAAACGAGCCGTAAATACAGAAAACTTCATTTTGCGCCAGGTGAAAATAAATGTCAAGGTCGCAATTTGCAGAAACAGCCAGTACTTAGAACCTATGCAAAATGAGCTGATTAGATGAAATTTAATTTTCATTTCCCGGGTATAACCCCGGTGAATATCAGGGAAACTTGGTCGCTAGATTTTTTTTTTTCCGACGTGACTTGTCAGATAGGATCGGACTTTGAACCTCTGTTATAACAAAGGGGTTAATGCAAATAGAAAATGAAGATGTGGATGAAAATATTTAGAGTTTTTTTAATAAGATAAGTCTATTTTTGACAGTGGATAATAAAAATTTTTAATTTCATTGCATTTTTTTAAAAACATGTCAATTTTAAGCTTTTAAAATCTAATTACGTGTAGCATGTTTTACAAAATTATATGTGAAAAGGCTTATTCAAACAGCAAGATAAGATATCAGACATCATATATATGAAATTTGAAAAATATATCTTTCCTGTAAGACTTTTAAATCAGTAAATAAATCGAGGGAAAATTCAGTACAATTAAACATTCGAAAGGGACATGATGTCGGTCATCACATTATCCCGATAAACACAGCGAACATCGTAAACGACAAGTCAAACCTTTCGAAGGTCTTGGGCTATATCAGGCAAATCTGACGTCATTTACCATACCACCTGTAGCAGGTCCGAGCAAGTGCCCGTTGGTGACTGGGACATGTGCATCCACTGTGCATATTATTTACGGGCTATTGGGAAATGATTCTATCATGTTCATCTAAAGAAATTATTTTGTAAAAATAGTTTATTGAAGGAGTTTATTAAGGAATATCAATATATATGATGGGAAAAATAATAATTTGATTTCAAAAAATAAATAAATAAAGGCGCCGGTAGGACTCGAACCTGTGACTTTTGCGCATCAAAAGCGTAGTCCTAACCACTACACAACGTTACCGCTGTGTTGATAGAAAATATTTGACCACACGTAATGAAAAAAATCACTGAAGAAATTACATAAATATTCACATATTTTTCGCAAAATTTCAATTATTTTTGATTTCAGGGTGTTTTTACAACATTAATTCATCTAAATGCAACATTGTATTGAATTATGATCTATTTGGATGATTTATGGGACTTTTTAAATCTGTGCCTCAAATTCATGAATATTGATGAGCATCGTTGAAACGACGGTCTGTGTCGATTTTCTATGCATAAAAAAATAAACTACGCCGTATTTCTCGTATCTGAATGTAGGCTGGAAATTATTTTTTTGTTAGATTCACAATCCTTGTGCTCACTTCAAAACACCAGCAAAGTTTCATTTCAAAAAAATGATCGGAAATATGAAATATGTATGTTATTAAGGCAATCAATAGAAAAAATAGGACGTGATCTCCCAGTGATACTTGAACGCGTTTATCCCATTTATCCCCGATAGCCTTTAACAGACCATTACTTGATTTCTGGAAATCGAGTGAAGTTCATCTATATATTATTTTAATTGTTATAACTTAGTCTTCGCAAATATTTAAAAAATGAAAATGACAAGAGGTTGCATTTACGGCTGTTTTGGGATAGATGACCACATATGCGCTTTAACTGATGAACTAAATGGGCAATGCAGATTAGTGGATGCTTAAAAACATTACATGTACTTTTGAAATTTATGATACACTTCAAAATGTATCAGCTCGCCTTTTTTGTGTGTCCCAATGTATGACATACGATCTCAGTAAAATACATGTTTTCTTTAAATTGATACTGTGGCATATTTAAGTTGATACACTTACCCATGATTTCACCTGTACGTTCTCTCCGATCCTTAGTACAAATTGTAGCAAAGGCCTTTTGTAGGCCTACAAAATGATACCAGCTTAATATAAGATATTTACACAGTTTGTTACCAACAACAAAAATATGAATTAGTTTTATTTCCTTACAGAAAGACGTGTACGTCAGTACATTTAGCGCAGACAAGAAGCATTGACCTTCAACAACATCCGGTATAAAGGACATAATATTCATATTATAAAGTACGGCATATACCAAACCATTGTGTGAAACATGAGAAGATTTTGTTTCCTGATTTGAAACATGGAGCTATAGGCTACTGTGGTTAGTGTTTCGTTGTTGATATTTTACCGCCAATTTAGTCTTAACCAATTTAGTCTAAACCCACTTGGTCTAATTTTATTTGGTCAAAGGCCATTTAGTGTAATTTCATTTCGTCCAATAACAATTGGTCCCATTGCCATTTAGTCCAATACACTCTAAAAAAAAGTTGGGTTAAAAAGGGAACATGGTTGGCAGGTTGGGTTAAAGTTTGCACACTATTGGTTTATTTTGTACACAATCTTGCACGTTTTACCCAACATTGTGTCAAATTTTACCCAACATTGTGTCAAATTTTACCCAACCTGCCAACCATGTTCCCTTTTTAACCCAATTTTTTTTAGAGTGTAGCTATTTGGTTCAATCCTCATTTGGTCTTTAACCAAAGATTATTTGGTCGATTGGTCATTTGGTCTAAAATATTTAGTGTAATAGCCATTGGGTCCAATATCCATTTAGTCTAATCCCCTATTGGTTCAACCCCCATTTGGTTCAATAGTTACTTGGTCCGATGGCCATTTGTTTCGGTTGCCATTTAGTCCAACATCATCAATTTAGTCTAAACCCATTTAGACCAACTTTTACCTTTCTGCTATTCTATGCAGTGTGCCATTATATGCTTATTGTCTAAAGGTTAGAGCAGATTTTATTGGTTTAGATGAAATATATTGTAAAACAACAAATGTGTATTTCACAATATATAATTCCACCTTCCACCAATAAAGCTCCCCGGAGAGATATTGTCTCAAATTAACAACAACGTAACTAGGCAGGGAAATTCCATAGTTGTGGACTGATATTTATTTTTACTACGCCTACACATCACAGTTAACTTATATCTGTATCATAACATTTCCTGACCAAAGCGCAGTAAATTAAGGCCAAGTAACAAAAATAACAATTTGATTGTCCGGACTTTTTTTTTTATAAATTTGGTGAGGGGGTCCTTATTATTTGTTACTTTTCAGCAATTTACTATTCAGTATAATTTTCAACAACCTAATGTTTGCCATATTACCAGGAGGCAAATTTTATTTCCTCATTTCTCTACACCTACTACCCCCAAGATGGAGATATTATGTTAAAAGTGGGTTAATGAATGATACCCAAACACTTTATTGACATCTCAACCTCTTCTGATTTCAAGTAATCAAGCAAATGAAGAAGAAAGTTTTAATATTTCTAAAATAATTGGTGAGGGTGGGGATGATCAACTGGTTATTTTGTTACTTGGCCTACCATCTTTTTCAGATGCTTATATTACAAGGAAATAACTTACTGAGAAAACAGTGTTGTGGTTCTTACGAGGCTTGGATATTTTAAATTTGATTTGAAAAACGTCTTCTAATGTACGTTAATTACCAAAATTCATCATCTTCAAACCTATTATTTACACTATGAATGAAACTGCCACGTAAGGACCGGTTCAGCTTTTGAAATTATTGATAGAAAATCAGATTTATGGTCATGCGCCGTAAGTTGGGTTACTTTTTGGTAACACATAGGAAATGGAGTTTTTACTTTGTGTTTCTTAAACTTTAAAACAATTCACATTAGGATAGGACAAGTACATTCTTAAAGGGTATAAAGTAAGGAATCATCCTATTATAGTTTCAAGGTCATTATACAGGTTGTGTAGAAAATATACAGGGTGTATAACATATTTGAAAATGAAATGTTTTCAGATGCCATTTTTGTAACCAAGAACATGATTAATATTCAGCCTATATAGCTACATATAGCACAACTACTATCCAGTATCTTCCGGATAAACCTCTTTTTAGGTTTTCATGAATCATCTAATCACTTATTCAGGGTGATTAAATAATGACCCCAGATGACCCCAAAAATATTTTTACCCCCAATTCGTCATGTCACATGTCGACCCCCTAAAGGGGTATCCTAGTGCCCAAGTCTTATGAAAATTCATGAAAGTATGTAGGAATAGTGACAAATTTTGCAACCACTTGTACCTATCTTGACCATAGAGGTTTTTTGACCTCAGATGACCCAGATCACATTCAATTCCATATATTTTTATGTCACATGTGTAACTTTACCTTGGTATTATTGTGTCCAAATATTATGAAAATCTATGCAAGTATGTGGGAATAGCGCCCAATTATGTGAATCCTCATCCTCCGGCTCCTCATCCTCCACCACTGGCATGCCCAAAGGGGGGCCGGGGGGCATGTGCCCCAGTTTGGTGAGTCAGTCGGGGAAAAAGGCCCATTCGGGGATCTTGACACAAAAAAGATAGAAAAGAAAGGGGAGGAGAGAAAAAAATCAAAAGGAAAGAGAAGAAAATACCTTGAATTTCCCTTTGTTTTTGATAATTTAAATTTGAAAAAGCAAAAAAATGTG
>JXSR01S026869.1:0-13466 GCA_000969725.1 Ophiothrix spiculata | reverse complement strand
CAAAGAGGATGCAAACACCTATGTACTTTCTTTCATTTTTTGTTATTAGCAATTCATTAACTTAACTCTTACAAAGACACTGTAATCATCATCAGCCATTCACAAACATTTTTCAATAGGCCTATATAGTAAATCTTACTCTTACAAAAGACAATGTAGAATGTAGCCGTACACTTTTTTAGAGGGGGGTCCATTTTTTACCCTTATTTTGTACAAGATGTATCCTCTAGTCACTCTAATGTATCCAAGTAAATTAACATTTCCAGTTTGTAGACTGGATCAGTATTCCATAACAGTAAGGTATTACTTAATTGGAATTGAATTTGATAGGAAAATACTGTATCTTGTACAGGCCTCTCACAGGCCGGGTTGACAGACTCAAAACCCCTACCTTGACCACTACAAAATAGTATAACTCCACTATACTTTAAAGGAGCCCTGTCCGATTGGGTCAGCATTTTTATAAATTTTCTGAGCTTTTGGTACCAAAATATTCCTCATATTTTTCTCATTTTCCATGTGAAATTTTACGGCTGAATCATGTCGCATTTCGGAGATCTATAAGTGAAAATGTGTTAAAATTATTAATATTATGGTAACCATAATATTATTTACTCTGTTGATGGGCAAATGGAAAATACAAAATTGCTCATAAAATCCAATTCCAAACGGTTATTCCAATTTGACTGAAATTTGAAACTGAAGCATCTAAAGTGGTGATCTATCAAATGACAGTGAAAACTAACATTTCCGTGTACCTTTATGCTATCAAGTTGATTTAAACACTATTAGAAATTCTCTTTCCAGTGACATATAATATGTTGGGGTTCCTTGAAAAAATCCAAAACCCACCGACCTCCCTACTTTGAGTCTTCATGACTTTGCAGATGATATCAATTTTGAGTTTATCATCATAAATTCTGAAATCCAAATCAACATTTAGATCAAAAGTTACACCCATGACCATATGTGTCTGGGGTTCAATTCAACCCCAGACATACCCCGGAAGTTTTTTCAATCACTTACATTTATTCATGCTTCCTTTCTCTTGTTTTCATACATTTTATGTAAAACCTCCCATACAGAAAATACTCAACTAAGGGACATAAAGTGAAAAATGACCCTTAGTTGGCAGAGGTAGCTTAAATTAAAGGGACTGACCTAGATCCTGTCCGCTGATTTTCTGACTATATATTTTTTTCACATGTATCGATAGTACATGATTATACTAACATATCCTACCAGTAGTTTCCCCTGAATTTGTGTAACAGAGGAAAAAAATGAAATTATTTACCAGCTGTATTTTTGTCGCAGGCGACAAAAAATGGTTGAAAAAGTGTTTCTAGTTTCAAATCTTAAAAAGATCTTGTTTCTACACCTGTAATGGGTAAACAAAATTATTTTTGATAAAATTGTTTCCCTTTTGATATTTATTAACTTACCTCCAAGAGCTTCATTTTATCTGGTAAATCCATCGGAGGTACAAATTTAGGATTTAGAAAACACTGGATAGTCACACCACCATCACATATATATTGCAAATCAATTTGCTGTCAATTTGAGCCATTTCTGTGTACATTTCCGTACTTTTTTGGATTTTACTACACTTTTAAGCTTTATTTAAAGCATTTCCATAAGTTTTTAATTCTAAGTGGAATCTAGGCTAGTCCCTTTAACAATCTTAAATGGTGTAAATTGTGCCAAAAACTATTAAACCCTTTTGCAAAAACATTGACGCCACTAGTGGGTCAAAATCAGACTCTTTTACGCCATTTTTTATGATGAGCATGAGTACCAATTGCCATCCAGAGCGGTCCCTCGGGAGGCATACAATGTAGGTGGTCATGGGTCAGTTGGCCAAAATACAATGCCAACAAGAATCTTGCAGGTATTGGGCAGAAATATACTTTCAGCCGTAATGCTTTAATGTTATGGGTATCAAGGTAAGAGTCAGACAGCAGGCACAAAAAGACCCGCATAGATTTCTCTGTTTATGTTTACAAATTTTGACATTTATGCAATAACACTGTAAAGTAAGCACTCATTTGGGAACTGGCAGTGACTCATTTTTGTGCTCATTTTACCACTTGTTTTACCAAGTGCTTTTGTGGTTTTAAAACGAGTGCCAATTCCAAAATGAGTGCTTTTTACTTTACAGTGTAACTGCCTAGATGTCTAGAGCCTATACAGGTTGTTTTGAGTACTGTAGCTCTTGCAACGGCAACCACATCTTTGCAAGTCAGAGAAAGTTTCAATACTGGTTCTTTAAAAATTGGAACTAAAAACTAGTCTCTGAATCCTCCGGACCGAGACTTAAATTCTAATCCTCTCAAACCTCAGTCAATTGTCAATTTGTACCAGTCACTTAAAGGGACTAGCCTAGATTTCACTTTGAATTAAAAACTTATGGAAATGCTTTAAATAAAGCTTAAAAGTGTTGTAAAATTCAGAAAAGTACAAAAATGTACACAAAAATGGCTCAAATTGACAGCGAATTGATTTGCAATATATCTATATGTGATAGTGGTGTGACCATCCAGTGTTTCTTAATCCTAAATTTGTACCTCCGTCTGGATTTACCAGATAAAAGATCAAATGAAGCTCTTGGAGATATATCAAAAGAGAAACAATTTTATCAAAAATAATTTTGTTTACCCATCACAGGTGTAGAAACAAGATCTTTTTAAGATTTAAAACTAGAAACACTTTTTCAACCAGTCTTTGTCGCCGGCGACAACAAATACAGCTGGTAAATAATTTCATTTTTCTCCTCTGTTACACAAATTCAGCGGAAACTACTGGTAGGATATGTTAGTAGAATCATATACTATCGATACATGTGAAAAAAATTTATAGTCAGAAAAGGATCTAGGCCAGTCCCTTTGAAAGGACTTAAAGAAAGTGATACTTAAAATTAAAGTACCGTATCTTTGCTTGATTTTTTTCATATACAATTTTTATAGAAATCTACATTGAAGCAGTTGTGATGAATTGATGAGCATGGCCCGTAGTGTTCCCTGGAGGAGATGTGCATCAGATGCGGCATCATGGCATCAAGACCAGTCTCAGAACGCTATCATCTATATCCTGAGGGAGACGGGACCAACAGGATTTCTGCTCAAGGAGGAGGGTGAGACAAAAAAATACAAGGTAAGGTTTTGAGGTTAAAATGACCTGGGTATCTTATTCAATGGAATTTGTGTGCAATATATCTGGGACCAGAAATATATATTAGTACATACTGTATGGACTATTAATCGCCCACTGACCATTGCATTTTACGAAAGAGGGGCGTTTATTAGAGACTAGTTGTAAACTCACGACTTACATCATAAATGCACAAATTTGTTATGTAAGCTTCAAAAATATGGCAATATCAATTGCGAAAACCTAGAAGTAGTGACAAATATTTGCTTAGTTTATTTCCAGGATCGCAACCTCATAAGGTCACAGCAACGTGGAAGTAATGAAAAATGCTTTATTTCCAGGACCTCGTTTATTATTTATTTCTTTTGGGATCTGTTTGCCGTAACTCACAACCTTTTTTCTTGATTTAAAAGTAAACTTGTTGTCTTTCATCACAGGTAACCAGTAATATCATACACAACGAGACAATGATTTCTGTTTTTGGATAATTTTTCATCTTACAGGTATTTCTTGGTGACCCTCATTCCTGTACGTGTCCTGTGTTCAAGAAAGAAAAAGAACTGTGCAAGCACATATGTTGGTGAGAATACTAATTATTGCCTTTATTATTTAAAAAAAAATTAATATTAATTTCTAACTGAAGATATATGGAACAGTCTTCAAACAAACTCAGAATGTCATTTTTTGCATGTATTTCAGTGGGTTGATATAGAATTTGATGATTGCTTCTATGCATCACATTTATCACATACAGTGTCTTTAATAGTTCTCATATGTAAATTTTAATGTTATTTTTTTCACAGGGTACTCCTGAAGAAGTTCCGATTAGCAAGGGATAATCCTTGTAAGTATCACACAGGAGGCAGCAGGCTGACAGTAGGCAACGCTTTAAACATTTGGGCCCGTATTCCATAAAGGTGTTAAGCTAAACCACGGTAAACTGAACACCAACTGTCCAGGAATGATACGCACCGTTGCAGCTTTCAAGTGGAACAGTTCAATGAGCCATGCTGTTGACGAGAATTAAAACCATGTTTTAGCTAAACAACTTTCTGGAAAACGGGCCATAAAGTTGCTAAATCAAATTATCTTGTTATTCTGCAAACAATTCAGTATGGATGTACAATGAAACCTCTTTAACACAAAATCACCTGGGACAACGATTTTAGTTTGTGTTATCCGGATTTTGTTTGTGTTATCCAACTGAATTCATATAGAAAATTCACACTTGGACCAAACAACCATTTTATGTTTTCAGGGTTTTTGTGTTAACAGATTTTGTGTTAACAAGGTTCCACTGTAATAGTTTTGAATATGAGTTACATTTCCAATGCAATGTAAGAAATGGAATTCTCGAGGGAATATGCCACTTGTCTTAGCTTCTCACAATGCCATAAAAGTAGTAATAGCTGTGCATTGTGTCCTTTTTATAAGAAAATCTCCGGTTTCATATTTTATCCCTTCTCTTTTTCCTCTTTTTTTTATTTTTGACTTTCATCTCATTACCAAGATATCATAGTTTCTTTCAAGTTTCTTATCTAAATTTTTGTGTATCAGAATGCAATACTTTTGTGATTGATGATTAATACTACATCCAGCAATTAAATTCATTGCAATATTTTATGTTCAAACAACCATTTGTGTGTGTGGAAGGGGGGGGGAGTGGTTACTATGTGGGGGATAAGTCTGGGTGCATATGCTTTATAATGTTGATGATATTTGATTAAATATAAGTTGGATTTAATATTGTAGTGAGGGACATGCGTGGCCTACCGGTATAAGTCTCCAACTCTTAATTACCGGGCAGTGAGTGTCATGGGTTTGAATCCGGTGGGCGGCGAGTAGCTGCGAGTGTAGTGTCCTTTAGCAAGATACTTACCCTCATGTGCTCCTCTGCACCCAGTAGTCAAGTGGGTACAGTCATTCTTCAGTGCTAGGTAGGTAAGAACAGACTCACGGTGAAAGAAAGAGGTGTGGCAATCCCCGCACCCGCAAATATAACAAAAAAGTTGAGTCTGGACCAATCGCTTCGAAAGAGAGATGGGCACACCAAACTGTGTAAATACAGGCCACCCCCCTTTATGTAATATTATTGACAATGAAATGTGTTTATAGTGTATAAATGTAATTGGGAGATAAAAGTACAAAAAGGTTTTAACACCTGAAAAATGAAAACGTAATGGGATTTTGAAGACTGAATGTATTTTATTTTTGCTTTGTATTATGAAGTATCCTTCCAGCTTGGATTAGTTGAGAGAGAAATTAATGAGCTCCTACGTGGGATTGCAAAGAAAACACAGAAGCCCTCAAGAAGAGCCGTAGAATTGGCTAAGAAAGCTTCCTGCCAGGCAGACCATAATGCTACTGGTGATGGGAGAGAAATACTGCAACAGAAAGAAATCACTGAGGAAGATGTGTGTCCTATTTGTCAAGATGAGCTCCTGGAGAAAAGAGAACCTGTCACTTACTGCAGGTAAGGCCCTGCGGGGAAACCCGAAACCCCGATTTGACCGGATTGGACCGGACCGAAACCGGGTTGGGAATTTTTTCGAGCTATTTTCGGGTTCGGTACGGTCCAGGAAAAAATACTACCGGGGTCGGGAAAATTTTACTCGGGGTCGGGGAAAGTTTATATTCGGTCCGGGAAATGCAAAAGGTCGTTTGGGGGGAAAATAGAATAGAGCAACAATCATTTTTTCGTAATCGGTTTTAGCTTAGAGAACCCTTGTTAATTATTTAGCTTAAAAAGGAAACCCTTGTTAAACTCTATTTTAATGACTTGAAACTCGGGGTCGGGGAAAGATATCAATCTTGATCGGGAAATCATGAAAAACTGCCGGTCCGGGTCGGTCTGGTCAAGAAAAAATCCTTTCGGATCGGGGTCGGTCGGGGCAAGCTAAATTTTTATCGGGTCAGGAAATAAATTGTTGGGGAACGACGGGGACGGGTGAGAAAAAACCTGCCCTGCAGGGCGTTAACTGCAGGTAGGGAGCAATTTTTTCCTCTCTAGATCTTGAGAAGCTGCTATGCAGTCACGGAGCACTTGACAATAAAGTTAAAAAGCCTAATTATTATTAATTAGAATTTTGACACAGCTATTGATTGTTTAAGATGGATTATTGTAGGTTTGAGCTGTGTGTGCATTATAGCCTTCTCTATATGGTCCATTGATTTAGAGCAGAGATACCAGATTCTGTATACCCGCCAATGTGGAGTCGTCAGCCATGGGGATAAAATGGGGGTATTTGGGTAAATTTTTATCGGATACAGAGATTCAGTGGGACGTACAGACAAATCATGCAAATAATACTTAACGCAAATGATACGCCAAACTGTTCGCAAATAGCATGTGCAAACCCCGAATCAACACCCCCAATTTGATCCCATTGCTGGAATAAAATTGGTACAGCTAGAGTCTGGTATCTCCCCTCTAATAATCTATGATATGGTCACATGGTATCCATCACCTGCTCAAATGGATTTTTTGCAATTATGCGGTGTTATAGGGGCTAAAAATTTTATGTTATCAGTGGTCGATTTCACTAACATTTACTATGCATCGTAGCTACGAAGGGTTGAGCTCGTGTAACTGCAACAAGAAATCACAAAGACATGAAAACCTGTCGTAAGTGTTCACTGCATCGTAAGGTATATATGAATTATGCATTAGAAAAATCACAACTATTTTGATCAAAATCTTATAGTATTGCTTTAACAATTTTAAATCAGTGAGAACAGCACCGACTGAGTGACCAGCAGGGGAACTTTGAATGGATCACAATAGATATGTAAAATAGGCTTAAATATTTAATCTAAGCTTTATATCACATATCGTCGGTCACATCACATACTGTTCTATATGACGAAAGACTCATTTCCAGAAAATCGCATTTGAAAATGAACTTATAGATCTCTATGTGGAAACTCTTTTTTTACATTTAATGATCTCTTAGTGCAGTAATTGAATACGTCAAACTTAGCTATTTTCATATAGATCTGTATGTGAAACAAATTTTCATCGCAAAGTTAAAATAGCATACCATATAGATTCTGTATGTGATGCGTTGTTTACGCTATACTTAATTACATGTGATTTCTGCATATAGCGCAGTTTGTAAAAACACTAAATAGAATGCATATAGACCAAAATTAATTAATTATTTCTTATTAATTAGACTAAATTAAGGCCTGTAACGTGGTAGATATTAAGAAATCATCAATATATCAATCAAGACAAATTTTCTCAAAAAAGTCAAAAATGTCATTGAAGCGCCAGATATAATTCGCCATTTTTACCATCTTTAAAATCCAGACAGCTGAATGCAAATTGACCTCGAGTTCCCAGACGATATTATCGATCGGAATAATCTGCTAAAACTACAATTAGAATGATAAAAAATCAAGACAGTGACAAAAATTCTAAATGAAAATGTTTCTCATTGGAGGAAAATGAAGTAGTCAGCAAATCTTTTCAACAGAATAAAATCCAAAGTACCTGTCAAGGACAGATTTCAGATTATATTGAAAAGACTAAGGTAATTATGGTATTGTTTGAAAACAGCGATTACCAAGGAAAGTAATGTGCTATGAATAATCAAAATGCTACAGATTAGTAATAATTGCAAAATGTGACGTGATGCGAAAAATACTTCACCATCATGAACATTTTGATAAATGGTCAAACATATTACTCTATGGCAAAAATTATCACCATGAGAAAAAATTAAAATGAGAATTTTCATTCAGAATGAAAATTTAACATAGTGGTGAAAATGTTACACTATGAGAAAAATTCTGAATGAAAATGACCACAAAAAAGACAAAGTATATCTAGGCCTAGACCGGTATGTGATGCGACCGACGATATATATATACCATATTTCATATCTCTGTTTCCAACACCTTGCAGGTATGGTTGCGGTAAGAGTACCCACATCAGATGCATGAAAGTATGGGCAGAACATCAGAAATCTACAGGGGAGGTTGTAATCAAATGCCCACTGTGTAGAGAGGATTACGGGCAGATTGAAGACCTACAGGCTGAGTACAGGACTGCCACATTGCAGAAGACCCGACAGGAACGACGGGACGATATCCACATGGGAGTCGTGTGTAAAGGGTGTAACCAGAGTCCTATTACTGGAAAGTGCTATAGGTATGTACATGGTATGATGATTGTATGGAAGTGTTGAGTCCCAAATCCCAGTATTACAAAATTGTAAATGCTTCAAACAGGGACTTAGCTGAGCCTTTGATTTTTTCAGTTGTGTTTCTTTCTGAACAAAAGCCAAAACTGATATTTTTTAACAAATCCCAATCGGGAAATAAATGGTAAGAAATTGATACGTGATATGATCTTAAAAATAGGTATTCCAATTTTGTGATAAATTAAGCATATGTTTTTTTAATATTGAAATGAAAGGTCATCACCTGCAGATAGCAAATGTGAAATTTGATGTGCATATCTTGAACCAAATTGATGCTACAGGCAAAAATGTGCCTGAGAATGACACATACAAAACTGTATGAT
Source organism: Ophiothrix spiculata (assembly GCA_000969725.1). Classification (NCBI taxonomy): domain Eukaryota; kingdom Metazoa; phylum Echinodermata; class Ophiuroidea; order Amphilepidida; family Ophiotrichidae; genus Ophiothrix; species Ophiothrix spiculata. Next base: position 4,789 of record JXSR01S026869.1, on the reverse strand, counting down.
ATTTATTCTTGTTAACAAAATCTTACAATATTTCACCACTATTTTGACCATATCTCTTCAACGAAACATAATATTTGCAGAGGTTATGAGAAAATAAGTGGCCGACCATCCCAAACCAGCCGTCAATGCATCCTCTTGTCATTTTCACTTTTTAAAAATATTTACAAAGTTATAAGGATTAAAATGACACACACCTCAATGGACTGTACATGATTTCCAGAATTCAAGTTATGGTCCGTCAAAGGTTGTCAATGAGTAAAATACATAACTGAAATAAATGCGTTCAAAGATCAGGTAAGCCCTATATTTTCTGTTGATTGTCTTCAAAATATACAAATATATTTCACATTTCCAATCATTTTTTTGAAATGAAACTTTGCTGGTGTTTCGAAGTAAGGACAAGGATTGTATAATATCTGTCAAAAACAATTTCGGCAAATTACAACCTTGACATGTATTTTCACCTGTAGCGCAAAATGAAGTTTGCTGCATTTACGGCTCATTTGAGATGGACGGTCACATATGGGCTTTCTTGTGGTATCAAAGTCTCCAATTTGATTTTGGAAAATGGGGTGTTGAAAAAGTGATAGCAATACACACCTTTAAAAGGCCTTTTAAATGTTACTTATTCCATAGTTGTCATCAGGGGCTATATAAAAAAATCTCAAATAAATTGTAAAAAAAATCATCTTTTGCACAAGTCCAACATAAAGGTGTTGGTTGATAAAATGATGATGGCAGTTGAGACAATGTTTGTCTCAAATGACTATTAATTTGTCATAAAAAAAAAAGATGGATAAATGGACCCCTACCTAAGTTAGTAGCTTAAAATAAGGAACTGTCTCATTGAAACTATACCACAAAACTCTCTAGTTTTTATTATAACTTATTTTTTCCCAGGTGTTCCCAGTGTTTTGATTTTTGTTTGTGCCACAATTGTTTTGCTGATAAAATACATGAAGAACATTCCTTCCAGTTCAGGCAAGTAAGTATAGACATATGCATCATGAGCTCTTTATTCTTAGTCACTGAGTGCGATTTTACTTCATAATAAGGAATTTTGGCCATCCATTATGAGACGATAGTTGACAGTGCGTTCAGCGTGAAACGCAGTGGAGCCGCGCGTTCAAAATCACGGCACGGTGCAGGTATACGCACACATCCGGCGCGAACGGCCTGTTTATGTATCTTTTGTTTACCAACAATCAGGAATTTTAAAGATGTTCAACCTTAAAGAAATCGATTTTTTTTAACATAGGAACAATTTATTTGAGTGATTTAAACATTTCTGCCTTTTTCCTGTGAAAATTAAGTTGTGGGTAATTGACCTTTGAGCTATTATAGTCAAATTAAGATCAGATCTAAAGTTACGAACATTTTTAATATAGATAGGAACTTTTTTGGTTTGTTTTAAATTTTCTTTACAACTTTGGAATGGAAATTACATCAACTGATAATGATTTAACATTTATCATCCAAATTTGCTTTGGGAAATGGAAGTTATTATTCTCAAAGTATAAAATATTTGTAGATACATGATTATTGTTCTGCAGACCAACTTAGGAATATTCTTAAATCTTTATGAAATAGAGCCCAGATTTCTCTACATAATATTGTCTATATAGTATGGATTTTGCCTTTGCCACATTAAGAATCTGCCATTTTTCTAAGTGCTTTTTGTCTATTATGCCATTGTTACATGGGTTGAAAAGAACAAGTTAGCCAATTAATCAGCACTGAATCAGCTCTTGGGCTTTCACCCCCAGTCTTATAAGTCCAATATTAGGTTTACAAGGACAATGCTCCAGTCACTTAGGTATTCAAACACGCCACAGAGTTGTTCATCGAGAATAAACAACGATGCATCCATGTGTCTGCTTATTTTTAGTGATAAAAATACGCCAACGCATCGGATGCAGAGTTGTTTATTCGTGATGAACAAATCTGTGGCGTGTTTGAATACCTTTCAACAATGAAAATCTTCCTGAAAACGTGTGAATTAAATTCTAAATGTGTTCAATTTAACAGATAGGCCTACCGTCATCTTCATAAAAATATTTAGCATATCTGAAACAAAGTGCTAATTTGTGAATGTTTGCTGCTTTGATGCTATCAATTTTCCCCAAGCACCGAGCTTTTGCACATACTATAAGTTTCCGACGTGCGATGATCAGTGCGCCGACTTTTGTGTACTGTGTAAACGCTGTGCCGTGAGTGACGCGCTATTTGCATATCAACTGTAGATTCATCAGGAATCAACAACCATTACACGTTACTTGCCTTGAACTTTTGTACCATTGATTTCGATATTTCGTTGATTCCAATATTTAGTCCACAACCCACTTAAGTTACCATTTTCAGTACCTTGAAGGACATGAATATGCCTCGAGGGTATCATTGTGTCCTTCACAACCCTCAAAGTAGATCACATAGTAGTGGGTGGGCTAAATATATTGGATTACCAGTGAAATTTCAAAATCAGCGGTACAAAAGTTTAAGGCAAGGAACATGTAATGGATACTCTCATGTATAAAGAGATACAGTGAGTTGTTGAATTATGTTTTCAAATATGATATGGAGTTTTTCTTTACAAATCAACAATGATGTATCCATTAACCTCATATTGTTATTGCGCGAGGATGTCTTTAGCTGCTTGAGTGTGTGATAAAAAATATACTGACGCATCAGATGCGGAGTTGTTGATTTGTAATGAACAACTCTGTAGCGTGTTTGAATACCTTAAAACAATGAAAAAAACTTACATAGAGAATTAAATTAAATTCTAAATGTTTTCAATTTAGCAAATTTTGGGGAGTAACTTTAGTATAGACCTCACACCCTTATCTTACAACCCTAACCCTAAGAATGTTTGGTGCATACAGTCTATATATGCATATAATCTACAAGATTTAATCTACAAGGTTTACTGAAAACAAATGTCTGGGAAAATTGGTAAAACTATTTCATTTCTGTTGGTATTTTTACCCTTCAAATCTCGGTTTACCAATATAATTTTGCTTTATTTTCATCAAGAAACCCACTCAGAGATGGCGCCCTGCTCAGAGAGGATCAGGAGCAGCATTACCCCAGGCTGTGCTAGAAGACATGCTAAATAGAGACTTATCTGAGGAGGACTATGACTTACTTCTACAGCTTGACAAGTAAGGAAACGGAGAGGTTTCAAGGATTTTGGTTTCATCATACATATTATTCAGTTAATTTAACCTATAAGTGTCTTTACTTAAAGCTGGTTTCAGATTTGCCTGTTGTGTTGTTGCACGACCAGCGTGACGTGAACAATTTAAAGTGCGCAAACTCGACCTTGTCGCATCTCGAAAATTGTGCTTGCCATACGACAAGCTGATATATCGATTACCCTGTCATGATGGTCGCAACAACACAATATTTTGAGTTGGCTTAAATTCAACTTTTCTTGCGACAAACCATTGCGGCAATATGCAAATGTGTCGTGCTACATTACAACAACTCAAAATTGCAAATGTTTGGTCATCTACCGCAACACTGTGTGCCGCAACGACAGCTACTCTGAAACCACCTTAATTGCATGCCAATACATTTTTCAAAGGCATATTGTGTGCCTCTGTGCAAGAATGACAACAGTGTATCCACATTGAAGGCAATAGTTGGTTGTGTAGACTTTGACATCAATCCCTGATTTATACCTGATTCTTAGTCACCGAGAGTGAATTTATTTCCTTATAAGGAATAATTGGCCATCAATTATGAGACAATATATGACAGCGCGTTAGCGTTATGCGTAGTGGGCCCATGCTTTGAAAATTGCGACACGGTGTAGATATACTCACACATCTGAAGCGCATTTCTCTACAAGAATTGGAATGATTAATGTTTGAATAGGAGTGTGCGTTTTTCTAATAATGATGTTTACAGTATTGCTTTTTGGCAAATAATTGACTTCATTCTTGATCTTAAAATGTCTCAAATTTTTGACTAAGAATGACAATAAAAGACAATATTTATTTTTTTTGCCTGTCATCTATCGTCTCACAATGGATGGGAGTACATTATTTTTTAGGGGGTGCCCCATTACTCAAAAAAATAATGTACACCCATCCATTATGAGACGATAGATGACAGGCAAAACAATAAATCTTATATTGTGCTGTAAAACGAATGACTCTGAAAAGGTATCTATTTCAAATTTATGATCATGAAAGAGTCCAATATCAGTATGCACGCTACTAATTAATCCTATCTTTTATTCTCTAACTAGAAAAATGTCAATGCTATTCAAAAATATTGGCTGTAATTTTTTAAATTTAACATGGGGCATATTGCATGGACCATGCTTGAAACTTTTGAGTGTTTACAAGAAGTTATTGGTCACATGGTGCAAAGAACGTGTTAGAAATAGTGCTTGGCATGAATATTACACTAGCACTAGGAATGGGAATTGCTTTACTTATACAAGAAATAGGGAAACTTTTTTTATTCTTTTCAATCCATTAAAACTTAATGGGAAATATGTGTATCACATTTTAACATGCTCAAATTGTGATGTGAAATTTTGATTTTAATTATGACATGTGTTTTATGGATCAAATTTTGTTATTTTCAGTGAAGCTGCCAATAACCCAAGCAACATACCTGAACACGTAATCAAATCATTTCCAGTTGAGACTATAAGGCAAGGCAGTGCAATGTTGACACCTGGTACCCAATGTAGGGTGTGCCTACGAGGATACGAAGTGGGACAAGTGGTCAGGAGATTGCCCTGTAGACATAAGGTAAGGCAGTGCAATGTTGA
>JXSR01S026868.1:5243-39975 GCA_000969725.1 Ophiothrix spiculata | reverse complement strand
AACCCTTTTTTAGTCGGTGCATAGTTGACTTAGAAAGCGGGGTCAAAAATGACCCTTTTGGGGTCAAATTTTGACCCCGTAGTTTTTAGTGTGTAACGTAATGGGGAAAAGTTCATCACTTTTTTGGGTGGTGGTGTCTCTATTCGTGTTTAATTGTTCACAACAACGCAGCTTAATTCATGGGCCAAAATTACAGATACAGGGGCGGACTTGGTTCTCAAACCGGCCGTGGTAAAAAATATTAAAGCGGCCCTTTCGACCATGGGAGCCTGCGTAGCCTGTGTAACGGATGGGGTCCAGGGGCCCGCATTAGGGCCCCGGTTGGGGATCCAAGGGGCGAAGGCCCCTGGAAAATTTGGGGTTTTATGAAAATTTAGGGGTCAAAGAACGCGGATTTAGTGACTATTAGGCCTATAGCCCGGGTGGGGGGATTTTTAGGCACCGTCCCACATGTCTGCCAACATTATCACATTAACTGCCAAATACAGCAAAAAATCAGTTCTTTAAGGCCTTAATTTTCATAATTAACCGTTCTGTAAGTCCTCATTGCGGCCCTTCGGGCCGCACAGCTATACAAAACCACACTCTAAAAAATAATTTGTTGAATTTACTTTAAAAAATCTGTGCAACACGGTTGCCTTGATTTTATTAAGTACGGGTGTAACAAGCATTTATTCACGTATGTTGTACTTAATTGACACGGTTTGAAAGAACTCTTTTTATTTGAGTTACAAACACATAATATTGCCGATAAATTGCATCTTATAAACTCAATTTAGTAAAACATTCACTTAACTGAATAGTGTCAGTAGCTTCAACATAAATGAAATGCTTAAATTTGGCTTGACTTACAACAAATTAATTGAAATTAAGAAAAATGAATCAATTTCACTTTTTCACTTTGGTTCCTTACTAATTTTTAATTACATTTACAGACATGAGAAAACTTACCTTTGTACCTACCTGAGAATCGAACCTGGGTCTCTGAATCAAGAGTCTGATGCTTTGCCGTATTCGCCACAGAGCCATTCACATTCTCAAAAGAGCAAAACATAAATTTATATGTGAAATGTAAATGTTCCATAGTAACTCATCATAACATTGTATAAAAACTACCCAATTAATGTATTGGACCTTCTTGTGTATATTCTTGTGTATATTAAATCATATTTGACCAGATAAACGTAAAAAGTATGAATTTGGCTTCTTTCTAAGATTTATTTGCAGGCTACATATACTACAATTTCTCTACTTCTTTTTACTTAACTGATTTGAGTTTGGTGTACGCAAAAGTATCAATTTTACATTTTGTTATCTTCATGAAGGTGTTGTCAACTTAATATTTGTACTTTGTTGGTTCTACTTTTGTATTTAGTTGATCGAATTGAAATACATTATGTCATTGTTACTCATTCATGTTACACATAATATTTACTTACGTTTACTTAACCATTTTAACAGGCTTTATTCAGTAAATACGATGAAAACGTAACGACGGCTAGATAAATCCAAGTAATACTTGCTCAATTATCGTACTCATACACCGTACTCATAATTATTGGACCCATGTTGTCAGTGCAACTCCAATATGTCAAGTTTTTAACTTCAAGTTATTTGGAGTGATAAGAATGCATATCTTGTGAGTAATATCTGCAAATTAGATTTTTTACGTAACTCAAATTAATATTTTCTAAGTAGCATGAACTTAGCGTAAGTTTCATTTTTTAGAGTGCAGTAACCAAAGTAAACTCGAGTTGAGTTAGCCCCCCCCCTCCCCGAGGGCCGTCTTTAAAGCCTAATTACGGAGTAACTGTCTCAAGTCTTTCTTCTCTTTTTTTCCCTTTGTTTTTTCTTTCTCCACCTTTCCTCCTTTCTTTTCTCCGTTTTTTCCTCTTTCTTCTTTGTGAGTAACCGGCCCTGAGCGGCCCAAAACCAAGCGGCCCATGTGGCGATCGCCAAAACGCCACCGTTGCCAGTCCGCCACATACATGTATTACGCATTCACTTAAATTATTCTTATATTCTATAAATATTTTCATCTGCGGTCATCTATGGGCGTTGTGCATGTCAATTTTGCTGATTGTATCTTTCATCACTCTATGATTTAACAAGTCAAAATGACCCTGATAAAAACACGGAACGGACCTGCATATCAAAGACATGTACCACTAACATTTGTCAAATAATTGATCTCAATTTCCTCCAGTTTTCTGTCCGGATTTGTTACAAATCCTCGGTTTACTACTAGCTACTTGCTACTTATGTCGGCATCTGTAAAGGTGTGATGAATGATATTTCGTACAAGTAGGTCGATTCATCAATTTTCCAGGTCATTATTGGCTAACTTGTTACTGCAATAAAGGTGTTTTTTATTTCTTGAAAATTTAGAGATTAATTTCAAAATATATGACACGGTCGGTCATCACGGTCATTGCGTGTGATACATTCAATTTCTTATAAAACCAAAACACAGCAAAATTATTCGTCGAACATGACATGATGCCATAGGATCTGTTCAATGACGTCTCAATGGTAATGATGAAACTTATGGCAATTTATAGTCGAAATTGGTTTATAAATTTATTTCGATGTAAAACGATCTGTTCAATGGACGTGGTAACGCGTAACGGTGTAACTTATGATGGCAATTTATAGTTGAATTTGGATAACGTCACCCGTGTCTTCTTTAGTAGACTGTAACCTTAACCATACAAACATTTCGAATGAAACTGAACTTGGGCACAGTTAGCTCGATGTAGCGCTGTGCCCCTAAACGGAGATTGTCGGCGATCGAGAATTAATGACTGAGCACCTCGGACTAGGGCCCAGTATTCAAACTAACTTGAAAAGAAAAAGCGACAGATTTCCTGTGTTTGCGTCCGACGATTTTTCAAGCGATTATCGTATGCCAATGATACCCGTATAAAACTTAGTTGAATGTACTATGTTATTATCAGTCTGGTTATTATAATGGGGAAACAAGGCACTGAAAGTTAATCAAGTTCTTTCTGGCACATCTTGTACGAAATTTGACAATTTTCCTACAGGGGAGGTCTTAATAGTTAAAAGACTAAACATCCAAGAATAGCATTTGTTACTTTGGTGAAATTTGAGCAACAATTGACGAAGATATGAACATTTTTTAAAATATTGGATCGTTATATTGTTTGTTTGGTTGTTTGTGTAAATAAAGCAACTTGAATTTCACTTGGGTTGAAGATGTACGATTTTTTCAGAATATATCATATTTTTTTCTGAATTGGTAATAAAATCAAGATTAAATTAAATAAACCAATCTTCCGACGCGTCGCGACGCGACGTATTGTAGTTCAAAATGACGTAATACCCGTCACTCAACAGGTAATAAGGGAGTTTTCGATTTCACGACGGCGACGTATCCTACAACGGCGCACATCACAGCGTATAGTGCGCGCCGTCCCTGCTACATTCTAGACACACGTTGCCGTCCTAGCCAGAACGGTTCTCAGGCTGTTTGTGCGTTGTAGACTCAAGAGGACGGACGTATTACAACATTTTGCGCCGCGGGAAAAATTGATATGCATGGTTACCGTTGTAGAATATGTCGCCGTCGTGGATTCGAAAACTCGCTATTATAATAAAACATAGCGGGGCGTGATTTGCAATAATAATAATAATAATAAATAATAAAAAAAGGAAATCATTATGCGTGTTATTGAGTCCACAGTACGTTTCTTAATGGTCTTCTTTGATTTTCATGTGCTTTCACGTAACACCAAATCAACAGATGAGAACGAAGCCCATTTGAAAGCGACTTCGAAGCTTCATGCATGACAGACACTGAATACACGAGTGCTTCAACATGTTGAATATGGAATTTCAAATCACAAGCTTCGGAATTGATTGCTTACCTTCTATCCATAAATAACACAATTCTTGCCATTCGGGGTTTATCGACCTGAAAAATTGAGTGACCCGGGAAATACGAAGTATGCAAAACATAAAAGCGCGGGGCACGTGGTAATGTTGCCGTTTGGTCTTGATTGGGCCATTGGATTGTTTATTTCTGTTAGTCATGCGTAGTTGAAAAATGCTTCTTTTTAATTACTTGAGGATTTATAGGTATACATTTCTTTATGCTTTCTTAGCATCGACGTTAAATTGGCTGTTACGGTAACGCTTAACTTTTTTTGTTTTTATATAATTTATTCCCAGTGCTTAGGTCTGGTGGTTGGGAAAAAGTTTCAAAGACTCTGCACCAGACCTCTTCTACTGCCTTACACTATTACAAAGACAATCATATCATGTCAATAACACAGGCAAAATCATGAGATTAATAACAGATTAAAGGGAAAAAAGGAGCTGGTGGACGTAAGTCATTAACTGGTCATATTTTTTGTTTCACACGAAAACAGTTGTAAAACCGTGCCAATTTGTATTCAACGGATCGTAACTCTGAATATATACACTTAAAACCTACAAAGTTAGATATTGTTGGAAATCTTATTTTCCGAGGATTTCAATTTTACCTAAATATGCCAAATTTTTAGGGATTGGTAAAAATTATTCAGGGTGCAAAATAAAATAAAAGTGCATTTTGGTCAACCAACTTGGCACAATGAGATTTTGTAGGGGAAAGGTGTATCCAGATGACACAAACATTACTTTAAGAATGTAATGATAGCCTTCCATAAAATTATTAATTTGGTGACCAATTTCATTGTGGTCAAAATATTGAGGATGGTCAAAATCTATGAAACGACTCATTAATTTTTGGAAAATTTATCGGTCAAAAGAGTTTTCATGTATACACTACCTAAAAATTAATCATATAATTGGATTCCTTGACAAATTTCCTTTTGAAAAATGTATAACTTTTACAATTTACGTCGATTCGGTCAAAAAATATGTCGTTTTAAAGTTTTTGAGTGTAAATGCCTGTTTTATGCAGTAATGTATAGAGAAAATTGCCCACATATAAACCATTAAGAAACAACAACATTTGGATGACTGGTCAATAATCGATACATGTTTTAGCAATATACATATCTCATTGAAGTATATTTAAAAAATTGTGATCCCAGCATTTTTATTTTTAATAATACATGTGTTTATAAATCATAACTTTCTTACACTTTTGCATGTAATCCTATGCGCGCCTCCTCCACCGTCGCCTCCTCCACCCGATCCATCGTGTTCCCTAATTGCTTTTTCAAGTATAACTTCATTAATTAAAATCATGAGACGTTCACTTTTTGTAAATAAATAGAGTATAAAAAGACCTTTCATATGATACCAAACTTTCCCAAATACGTAAAGAAGTTTTAGCAAAAATGCATGTTTTCTACCATTTTTTAGGGTAATATGTAACAGATCCATGATATTTGATAGACCTATTTGTGACGCAAGGCCTGGTGCAATACTCGAGAAACCAAGAACGGGGTTTTAAAATTCCCACCGGTACCCACCCAAACCCCAACTCAGGGCAAACAACTGCAAGGAGGCAGACCAAGCACAGCTTGGGCTGCCTCAGACTCTTGAACCAAAACCACCCCACCCAACCTGCCCACCACTCACAACACAGAACCAAGACAAAAAAAAAACAACAACAACTAAACAAGATGCTTAACTTAGGTCAATGGTCATTACAATGACTGATGGGATACATTAATCTGCTCATGCAAATCAATGTACATGCACAGAATATATATCGGTTCATTGACATTAAAAACACACATGTTCCCATGTGCGGCTAAAAATGGAGTATACCGATTTATACAATCATACTGCAGGTCGCATAATTTCCCTTTCCCCTCCACGATTTTAAGCAGTGCTGTTGATGTTTAACATTAATATTAATATTAATGAGTCATAAGATATTTTTAAAAGCCCTGTAAAATCGATAATATAGATCTGAAAAACACAACATGTTGCATATTTATGTATAAATATTGTGTAAATGTAATGCAACTACATTTTTCGAAATGTGTGTGACATTTCATACAATTTTACGGGCAAATTATTTCACGCGATCAACCTTCAAGATATGCCGGTGATTTTCTCTAAAAATATTAATTCAGTGTAAAATATATATTTATGCCGATACGTTTATAGCAAAATTTAGACCTTTTTCTTCAAGTCCTGCGAAAATCTTGCCTTAAAATGTGCTAAAACAAAATTGAATTGATGTAACGGTTACTTTTGTTTACCTTTCTGACACATGATAAAAAAAACACCGATATTTCTCAAATTCTATCATTGCGCATGCGTAACCGATTATTGTAAATATGAAAGTATATATCTTTAAATACCCGTCGAATACACGCTACTGATTAGCAGCCTGGATTTTTAATCTTTTTGCGTAGCGTATTGGGTTTTCTTCAATTATTAACTGTAACGAATGAAATTCTCGAATTTTTGGCATGATTTATATAAAAGAACCAAAAAGGTTACTTTTCAGTCTGGAAAATAAATGTTGCATTCATTGCATTTCGCATGAAATGCAAAATATTTCAGTGCAGCGAGGCCATTCAAAACAAACTCTGACATGAGATCCGTGCACGGTTTCTGACGTCAGAGGATGACCCGTTGTGACCAAAGGTAGTACTTATCGAAATTTTGATGCCCAGCTATACAATACAAATTGCAGGCAAGTACGAAAAGCCGATATTAGGTACCTTTCGTACATCACATCAACGTATATTTTTCCTCTCGTTATTTCTTCACTTTACAGGCCTCACAGGCAAAATATATATTTCAAATTTCATCAATCTGAGTTTTTATATTTTTACTAGCAGAATCGATCCAACTGACGGCGTTTTATCTTCTAAAACAAGATTGATGTAGGGGTTCAAATTTGGTTGCTTAAAAAGTCTCAAAATCGTTGATTTGTATAAAAAAATGCTATAAAATGCTTCTTTTTTTTATCAACAGCAAACAAATTCACATGCATTGTATTGGAAAAACTAAAACAAAACAAAAACAAATTTTCATACCCCCGTTCCCAATTTGCAGTTGATTTCACCGTTTTCAGATAATACGGGTTCAAAGTCAGCCTTTTTAGCAGGGCACGTTTAAAAAACAACTCTCGCGACCATATTTTTTTCTCGTTTGGCGGGACTTGGAAGATAGAATTCGCATAATGAGGTCATTAACAGGGTCGTTACGGCTAGACTGTATAGGTATGCGACTGCCACAAATAATGAGCTGAAATTCGGGTTTGATATACACTCGCGTACTCGAAAAAATATTAAGTAACACAAACATCAACAACAGAACAACAAACAATGAACTCTTTATAAAAGGAAACAAAAACCTGTTGGTATGTTTGAGCAGAAAATATCGGGTAAAAACATTTGCAAAATAACTTTTAACAATTACTAACTTGAAATCGATGGCGATAGAAAAAAACTTTGTGCTGATGAGCTGGGTCTATAAAATAAGGATCTTCTTTTGCATTTTATTCAGACCACTTGACCACTTTTAATTTAAATGTAACTATAAAAAATGTCGTATAAATCATAATGTTAAATTCTGAACAGACTTTGAAAACCTGTTGCAATCGTTGGGCCAAGCAGACATACTGGATACTCATGTATCCTGAATGAGGTTTACATTAAAGAAATTGGTGTAACCAAGCAGGAAATAACAGCCTGTATGATTCGGATTATTACATACTTCCCTGTCTTGCAAATATTCCATTTTGATAATCAAATCAATTTTATTGTAAGGAATAAATTGATACCTAATCTTGATTTCTATGAATTGGTGTCAGACAGTGCTAAGAATATATAACACCCATGGGTAAGATGAAACTCTGGTTTTTGTTTTCTATAATACATAGCAGCTTATATATTTTCCTCAATTCTTCCTTAATAATGTTAATTTCATTTAGCAGTAGTTTCGTGCAGACGAGAATAGTCTTCATAATTTAAATGGTGATGTTTTTTTCTTGAAATTTGTTTATACTAGAGTTTCTACTAATAAAAGAAAAGTGCATTGCAGCTCAGTCAGTTTTTCCTGATTTTGGTCGAATACGGACTGTGTCAGCAAATTTCTGGAAATACAAAAAACAAAAAACAAAACAATGAAAATCAGTCGTTACAAAATGGCGGTCAAAAATCCGATTTCAATTCAAATGATTCCCATGCACCCAAAACTGGCAAGTTGCATCCCCGAATTTTTTGATAAATGCGTTGCTGAAAAGATTTGTTCCTGGTTAAACAAATATCGAACAGCGACACAATTTTGTCTATTTATGCCAATAAATTTTTAAAACAACACGACCAATTTTTTTTTTGTCAACCACAGATTTCACCCCAAATAGCGCCCCAAACCTTGATCCAAATGGAAACTCCTTGTGCACTAAAAAAAGTAGTGTCCAGACATACTTTTTATCATGAGCTATCATAATTCATATATTTGGTGCATGCATATCATGTTTGATTATAATATCGTATGATGTGTTCCACACCAAGGGTAGTCATAAATTAACCTGAGAGTACAGTCATTGAAATAGAATGAAAGTGGTACGATAATCAAAAGCGCGCGACATTGGGTTCTGTTGTTTCCCATGTTGTTTGATCTTCACTGAAGATTTTTTAATAATAATACAGTGAAGAGGCTATATGCAAACGAGAAAAGTGACGCTCATGTTGGTTTCAATAGTGGTCTGCCGCAATCAAAGATCAGCGCTCTAATCAGGAGTCAAGACATTTTAGGTTCTTACTATAAGATGGATATATTCACTTTATCGCTATAAAACTGCTCTCAGTTCGTTTAGAAAACGTTACTCTTTGTTAGCTCGATTTTAATTCACATTATAAGTTGCTTTTACTCGTCCTCACTTTAGGTTTTGGTTGATTTTATTTAATTATACATAAAATTTTATTGCACTTTGGGAAAAAATGTCCTTATATAAAATTCGAAACAGATCTATTGATATTGACGAACATCACAGATGGAAATAATGTGAGCCTCAATATTGAAGATTATTTAACACCCATAAATCGTGGTCGTGAAATAGGATTTTAATGGTCCTAATATGAGGTAATTTGTCATCATTTGTGACTACTAAAATCATGTCAATTTATCTTCATCAAAATCTCAGACGTGAGGACTCAATTTAAGTTTTAATGTGATCAAAGATAGCAAGCTTGCAAAACTATTAATGCCCGTTTGACATCAAATTTAGAAAGGGGGTGACATGGGATAGAGATTAGGAAGGGAACGTGAACCTCCAGGTTAGAAAAAAAAGCCATTCGGTAATATTAGGAGACCGTTCGGTGGCATTAAGGAGTTTTTAAATAAATATTTTTCATAAATTGTTTGCAAATGTATATACAATCTACTCTTAGAATCGTATTTCTGAGCCTCTAAAACTACCAAAATCATCATAGCTTCTGGGGTGGAGGTCCGCTACCTGGACCCCGTCAGGAATAAACAAATTTCGAGTTAAATTTCGATTTTGTTATCATTTGGTTTGTTCCATCGAAAAATTATACATAGTGTAACGTTGGTCGGTAATAAATTCATGTTGTAATTACATTTATTTCGTTTAGTGCTACCCTAGGCTCAATATGGCAGTAACTTGCAATGATCAGGTGTATGTTCCCTTTTTTCTTTAATTAAATGTATAGAATAAAATAGTATAAAAATACGGTTTTTGTCACTAGTAATCAGCAGTACGCAAATGCAAAACGGTGTGCAATTTAATACTGACTTTGTTGGATACTTCAATTCCATTCTGTTTTTGAACATGTTATTGGCCATTTACGAACTAAATTCAATGGGAAAACCCGTATACGTTCGATTAAAATTTATTGATTCTGATATTTCATAGATATATACTATTATCTTATGTTCACAACTTGCATTCAGTGCCTGTCATGTTGGCAGTCAAGATTAGTAAATCTCTCGTTGTTGGAGACGGTTTGAGCCACTGGTTCGAAAACAAACATTGCCGGTGCAGGTGATGTCCACACCAGTTAAATCTCTGCTATTATATATGTGAATCCTGAAGTCAAACGAAGCATGCCAATATACTAGTACTTCTTAAAACAAAGTTTTACCACAGGCAAATGGTGATTCCTGCCATTTCATTGTCGAAAAAAAAAACCCACCCGAAAACGAACGAACGTTTATGTTAGGCTGATGATTATATAATAAAATGACGTAAGCTTTGACACATCGTATAACAGAATCTTGGATACATTTGTCAAAACATGCATCTACCTGACCTTATTATGTTGATTGTATGCATCACAATAGACGCAATTTCCAGAAGTTGATCTCAAACAAGCAATCAATCAAATTTCACATAATATCTAATAGGATTGCTCATCATATTAAGTTTAGGGTAACGTACTTTGTGGCGGCATGAAAAGAGTGAGTTGAAAGGAGAAAGAAGATGCATCTGTGTATTGTCAAGTTCACTCACACATGCGATGCAAGCGTCTATTATTACTCATAGGAAACGTCTGCTCACGGTATTATGACGAGCAAACTTTTAGCCACGTGATTGGTCATGGCGTTAATGACCCTACTCTGACCTGCCGTGAGGACCAAGTGACATGATACCATTTTCAAGCAACATGAAATAATTTTTCTGACCCTTCTTTAACTACGAAAGTCGTGAAATTCAAATGTCAACAATTTCTTTCGTAATTGATACATCGTCGTCATCATAAATGACCGCACAATTTTTTCTCAGCCCAACATCCACTTCCACTTTAGCCTCGTCCATCAAAATTGAGATAACTTGACCGGAAATAATACTGTCGACGCTGTTTACCGGGGTCCTCTTAAACGGGACTTTTGGATAATTGACAAAATTGACCTGTTAATCGGGACATTCCCATAAACGGGATAATTCCCATAAACGGGATAATCCCATAAACGGGATAATCCCATAAACGGGATAATTTTTTGTTGGCAAAATGCATTAAATTTCTCAAATACCCCAACATGATCATCATGATGATTAAGTTTATTTTACGTACGTGAATTACAAATAAGGGACAAGAAAACAAATTATATCCACAATCCCCAATTCTCCATCTGTTGAAAAGCTTGAAAATCCTAATCCATTTAAGAGGAGTTTTAATTCCTTACACTAGTGTCCACTTTTTGTCAGCTCATGTTGAACATTAAAAACATGAATAAGGCTGCTGCATATTTTATTAAACCTGTCCTAACTAGTAACAACACTTCACTTATATATGACAATTTGTGTATTTTGTTTAATCGGGACTTGAATACAAAAGCAATACTTTGCTATTCCCACACCGATCTCTAGCTTTGAAATTAAGTTAAATCAATGTTATTTTCTGAAGATGAGCTTTCCCGACGACAAATGATTTAGTACATTAACTGAGTCCAATGAAAGTTTTTATTATTTTGTACATATTCACCATATTTATGATCAGATCTGTTTTGGTTGGGTTATAATTTCAACGAATAATCATTATACACCGCAGAAAAAGATGAACTTGACTTATTATTAATTGGAACACTATAGAATGCAGCGAAAACTTAGACAAACTGTATACCTTGGGGTCACTTGCTTTAATATAACATGACTCAATCTCTCTAATGACAGAAAACATAAATGTACATCTGCAGAACGCGTGCTTTTTTGGTCTGTGTATTAAAACAAACAGAAAGGATGTCCGACGCGTGTCATTCCAATTCTTGAAGGATGGAACAGGATCCCTTTCTCCTCAAACGAAAACGTGCTTACCCACGTTGAATTATTATGATACATTTAGCTATATGTAGATGTACTGTGTTCTAACTTTGTGAACTTGAACGCGGTTTGCCCCGGCAGCGCGACTTGAAATTACGCTATCGCGTGTTGGGAGTAAGTGCTTGGGTTAATTTGGTTGAAGATGTGGTACGCCGTAACCAAATGGTAACAAATGCCAGGAGCAATTGGTGTTAAAATAGGAAACAGAATACCCACGATAAAAACAAATATATTGAACCTCAAAGTGGTTATTTGACTTCCGAATTAGTTCAATGTTTACGTTGAACTACATGTACTCAGCGGATTTAATCTGTTAAACTGGAAATAGATACGGTTTCTCTGCGGGCAATGATACTGAATAATAGTTGTAAATTTTGGTTAAAAATAATACGAAAATGGATGTGATGTTTCCGAATCTTTTTTTTCTATGTCCTTTGGTAAACTTATGATGTATGTAAAATTATTATAACATGCTTTAACCTCGCTATATACTTATTCTTTGAGTGGTTTTATGGTAAAAGGAATCGACTGCCAAATATACGATACTTTTCACGTAGAAGGGCGTGTCTATTACCCTAGATAGAATGATGCAATTATGACCATTGCATGACTTTATCGGAAATTCCTAGTGCACGTGATCCAATAAAAATCTGGTAAGCATATGGGTGCTTGTCACAAATTATGGGCGTACTGGTTCTCTACATGGTTTCTACAATTAATATTATACAATTGCCCAATGACACACGAATCTGTGGTACAATTAGTTGAATTTAGTCCTAATTACAATGAATGGGTGCAAAGAATATCAGCATGTTGAGTGGGCGGAATAAGGCGTAATTCTATTTATAATGTACCCTTGCCGTTTTAAGACAATAAATGGACAAATGCAATCAAAGTATATAAATAGCATGAAAATTATAAAACTGCATGTACGTTGCGTTTATTCGGGGAACAGCGCACGAGTATTAATGAAATGTTATATTCAGCGAAATAGTCAGAGAGAACAAGACGGAAATCACCTTCAACAATTTCGGCAACCATTAAACTCGCTGAAATTCGACACATTAAGATTAAAAATCAAAGAGAGTCGTACATGTACTTGTAGACAAGTGTAGCGCAGAAAATTACCGTAACGATATATATATACAAGTACAGACTCTCCGTTTGTACCAAGGGATTTTTTCAGTACTGCATTGAACGAAGTTAAAAGGTACCATGTACATCATTATATCAAAGACTTTCATTGACAGTATTTGCTGAGATGTGATCTATTTTAATTTGGTATAAATACAGAACAAACGATACTAATAATATGCATGATTCTGCCCTTTAGACATTCCGATGAGCCACTCAAATAATGCCGATGCTCTTTGTAGATGTATCTTTGTGGACAAATCCCGAAGACACTTTTGACATCATTCAGGCATTTTACTTGCACGCCAAAGATTTCATATACAATTTTGGACAAACTACAAAATTTATACAGCAGCTAGTACACCATTATACTTTCCTGGCACACCTGTGCGTATTGATCACAGATGTTTTACAGAGAGGTGAACAGCACTACACACCTGATACGTAAGAACAAAAGTGGTTCGACACCGTCGGGAGTCTTGTCCTGTTAGTTCGAGCGGGCATGGAAACCCCGGCGAAAATTAACAGGGACCAGCTGTATGTTCTGGCAGCCATCCGTGGGAATTCAATCCCAAATTGGAAGACAAGAACATTCAGATAAAAATAAGTTAATAGATCTATTGTTTATAAAAGCTGTTCATACACAATGTTTAACGACGGGTGGCGTTTGTTTCTTTTTGTGAGGTCACGGGCAGATACGAAACTTAAAAAATAAACTAAATCGGCACGCACTTTTTAAAATTCATTAATGTCAATGTGAAGGTTATACGCCTTTCATGGACGGGCGGAATTTTACGTTCAGACACACTCATAATCGACTGATTCGCAATTCGTGAACATGAAGCTCTTCATCTGTTCATTGATCAACTTCACTGGAAATTATACATCGTCAACAAACTTCGTTACGAATGGTGACGTACCCAATGCGTCAAACAAAATAAAAAACCCGGGAATAAAACAAACTTTCTAAGAACTTCGAAATAAACGTCTTCCGTTTATTGAATCAAAATATAGTGATCGTAAAAGTACAACACGAGTAACAAACTGTAAAACACATACGATTGTTGCGTGCTTGGGATACCATCGCATGCACGTTACCCCTGTCAATTCAAGTTTGCGGAAGGAAGTTAGTTGTGTCTGCATGTTGAGCTGTAAACATAAGGGTCTGCTGAGACAACAAAACATGCATCACGATTGAGCCGAATTGGCTTGGGGCGGTGAAGGGGTACGGGGTCTTGACGTCGACAAAGTACGGTCATATCCCCGTATCAGGGTATATCGTCTGTTGATGCCGGGGGCTTTCAAGAGACACCTAAGATAGTACCTTCATTTTTAGATATCAAAACATCCATCGTACTTCTTTTGACAGAGGAAATATAATCAGTCAGTTGATGAGACTTTATAATCCCTCTGCGTGGCAGTTTTATGAAGTTATTGAAATAGATGGTAAAGAGAATACATGTTTGTGCGATGCAGGGCGTTGTTCTGAATGTCTCTTTAAACTGAGTAAGTTATCCACGTTCCAACGAGATTTACAAAGGATGGGGAGCGTTGAGTTTTGTGGGATTATTTTTGACTTTACGGCTATTGAACTCGAGTTGACTTTTCACACATTTACCAACGAACATTGTCTTATTGGCGATGTCAAACGATTCGGAAGCCGTCTTGTGTAGAATATAACCGATTTGAGATCATTGAAAAATGGACTAGTACTTTATGAACATGAATTATAAACTAATCGTTTGTATGTACGTGACATCATGAAGCACTGTAAAATCAAGTATTGGCAATTTCGTTTGAATGTTTGCATACTTCACGATTTGTGAGTTTGAACGATCAGTTTGAGCCATATAATGTTATATAGGGGAAATAAATGAGAACGTTTTATATGACTAAAACATTCATAACAAAAATTGGGCTGGTTACTAACCAGCATCTTATGCTTAGCGTGTTAGAGACACTGTGCAGAGAAGTATTTAAATATTAAACTTTGATTGAGCGTATTTGTATCGACGATGTATTGTCGCAAACGGCATCGGCGACACAAATAGGCATTCTGAGAGCGTTAGAATTGTTCAGGCTTGCATTGAAATTTGTCATGATGCACTCTGGAAATAGCCAAGCCCCGAGCCAAGCCAAATCGTGTACGATGCTTTCCCGATGCATCAGCGAAGCCAAAATGGTTTTGTTTGCAATACATTGGCGACCCTTTTATGGTATGTGGGCTGCTCTGGCAAAATGAGAGGAAAGTCGCAAATGTACATTTTGAATAAATAGCATCTGAAGTAAAAATAGGGCGAAAAAATCAAATTCCGTTTTTTGACATAAAACGGCTTCATGCATCAACTTTGCCAGGAAGTGCAATTATTCACGGTTAATTGATTGCATAGTGCACTATTAAACACTGTAAACACAAGATTCTGTGTAGTAATCAGTATCTTTAAAATCGATTTGCAGCTAATTTTTAATGCAATATATATATTCAATATACTGCTTTGGATTTCGATCTCTAAATCAAGAATGGAGGAAGAAAGTGTGACATATTATATATCATTCAAAAGCTGAGATTACAGAGAATTAAAATATGTCATAAATTCAATTTTGAAATTTGCGACTTTCCCCTCATTTTGCCAGAGCACCCCTCATATTTTCATAATACAAAGACAATATTTCAATGTCACATACCCATTCAAAATACAGTAGTCCCAGTTGGAAAGTCACAGATGCTTCCCCAAACATTGGGAGTACATCACAAAAATGTCTTTGCATGCATTGATTTTACTTTTGTAGCTCATGATGCCTTTTAATCTTTGTATACATACTGGGGTACATCTCCTAAGGTCAATTTCTTTGCAGATCATCAGGGATCCTTTTTCCTACTCATGTGACAGTAACAATTTTCCTGATTCTCTCTAATAAATCTTAAGTGTAAATGAGACAAGTGATATTGCTACATAGTACATACACAGACCAGACAAAAAATGACAAATTTTTACTTGAGTAAATAAGAAACTACCATAACAACAACTACATATAGTTAATTTCTCCTGGAAAATTATATTTGCTCTATTATACAATCTGTGAATATGTATATCTAACAATTAAAACAAATATGATAACGGAATAACAACCTGAAAGTTCAAACGCTTGTATATTTTACATTCTAATTATGGACGGTCTCAAGATAAAAATGAAGAAACAGCAAATTATTATTTAAGTTGAAAAATGTACACACAATGTTTATTGCCTTAAAAACATTCAAAGTTTCAATATTAGAAAAATATTTACTGCATAAATAACGACTGCAAATCTTTTGCATAGCACACATAAAACTTTGGTACCACATTGGATAAGCACACATTTCAGTTAAGGTATAACACAGAAAGGTTGCAGGTAATTGAAGCAGTGCTGGTAAACTCGTTTGCAAGACATGCATCATCATCGAAAATGAAACACTAAAACATTTTGACTTCTCTTGAGCAACTTTTACTTAATATTTCATAACATTATGGTGGCATGGATAAATCGTGGATAAATGAAAAATTCCATCAGTAATTACCAGCAGCACAGGTAACACAGGACAGTTATATCAAATTAATAATACTCAGAAATCAATTCTATTAACTTGAATTAAGTTTATGATTATTATACATTTATGATGGCTTAGGAAGAAAGCAAGTATATGGCTAAGTACAGCATCCCAGTGACTAATGTCCTACCTTTTATTCAATTTTCTAGTGTATACTTGTAAATGTTTTAAACTTGTTAATGTTATATAAACAAATTAGTGATAAAAACTTCTTCATATAGTTTCAATTACTCTGGTTATGAAGGACTCTTTATCGAAAACGTTCAAAAGAAACTGTTACCACATAAGATGTCCCCAATTACTTGCACTAAAATATGCATGAGAGTTAAAGAAATGATAGAGAATTATATAGTGCCCAGTCTTGCAAACAAGTGATCTTCAATAAAAATTGATATTGAATTGCATTACATTAATGCTATGGCATAACATCTATGAAGCTCTGAAGCTTTGATATTGCATTCAAATAAACTTATGGTATCACACATATTAATGCCATGGCATGACATCTATGAAGCGTTGACATCACATTCAAATACGCTAATGGTATCACACATATCAATGCTATATATTGCATTCAAATAAGCTTATTGTATCACAAACATTAATGCCATGGCATGACATCTATGAAGCTTTCATATTGCATTCAAATAAGTTTATGGTATCACACATTTATGTCATGGCATGGCATCTATGAAGCTTTCGTATTGCATTCAAATAAGCTAATGGAATCACACATATCAATGCCATGACTTGACATCTGTGAAGCTGGGACATTGCATTCAAATAAGCTTATGGTATGAAGCTTGAACCAGGAAAGTATTACTGTAAATGCCAATATTTCTGCGCTCAGTCTATTTTAGACCTTTTCGCGCGTTTTTATTTTCGCACATATGAACATTGTCCAAGTATAGAATTATATTAACAACAAATCCACATTAATTTTCGCAGCACATTTTGCGCGTAAAGCGCGAAAATAAATGTAGCGCGAAAAATACCGCTTATACTGTACACTTTCCTGCTTGAACATAGCATTAAAATAAGGTTATGGTACCACACATATTAGTGCTAAGGTATATCTTTTCACCAAAGTGTGTGATACCATAGCTTATTTGAATAGACAAAGTCTTGGTACCATATATATTTATGCCAAGAAACAACATATTTCAAGATTTTGTATTACATTCAAATAACCTTTGGTATCACACATGTTAATAAAAATATTCACAAACATAGCTTTGTAATTATTACTGTATGAAATTACATTAATTAATATGCTAAAGCATTCCACACCCGATGTCAATACATACGTTTTGCATTACATTCAAATAAGATTTGGTTTTGTATGCTACAAAAATCTTGACATCCATTGGCTAAGGCCTAAAAAACTTGTTTGATTGGCGTAACAGAAAAAAATAGGGTAGGTAGGTCGGATTTTTTTAAAGTCTATCTTTCACACACAAGAACACAAAATACATGACACATATATACAAAAACATCCTAACTTTTTCTGTAACACATCTTTTATTTGTTATTTTAAATGTCCTGCAAGCCATATCTTTGGATCCCATGAATTGATTTGGGATTTGGAGATTTTTACCATGCTCAAAAAATTAAAAATATGTAGGGTCGGCGGTAAAAATAGGGTCAGTCGGGTTACGCCAATCAAACAATTTTTTAAGGCCTAACTGGAACACATTGAAAGATCTTTACCGTTGCCATTAGCTTACCAATGGCTTTCCTGGCAAGGGAACTACCAGTGAGCAGCAGGATCAGATTGACAAAACCAGGCCAGGCAAATATTCTCAGATTTATCACTCTCTCTGGCACCTTACAGGACAACTATAAATAATATCAAATACAATACAGCCGTTTGCAAGTGTGTCACAGTCATAAATAAAATATTCCTCAAAAAACAACAAATCAAATTAAAACATTTTAATATATTGAACATATTGAAGACACACACACACACACACACCCCTCACCCCCACACCCCAATATATATACTTGCATAATAAGTATGGTGATATCCAGCTATGGAATGACATTCTTTCAACTAATTTGGCTAGCATTTGATTGGGTTGTTACATACCTGGTCATCTGATGATTCCCTCTATTGAGAAATGAATTACTGTAAACGCCAATATTTTCGCGCAAAGCTAATTTTGAGAAATTTTGAATCATTTTGTGCCCTTGTGATTTTGTTATGGAATACAGTTATTTTCGCGCTAGGCCAATTGAGCGCGAAAAGCGTGAAAATTAATGTAGCGCGAAATATACCAGTTATACAGTACCATTCCATATTATATTGGCCTGCCTTAACCTTAACCGACCATAATCTCATGGAATCTCATTATTTAAATCATATGTGCTATGTCCAAATACATCAGAGGCAGGGGTTATATATGGCAACCAAATTGCTGCCTGGACAGCAACCCAGCGGTAGTCTGCTAATGATATACAGGGTTTGGTAAGCAAGAGGTCCTGGGTTCGAATCCAGGTGAAACCATGCTTTTTTCACACATCGCTTTCTGAGGAGAATCTGAGGAAATTCCATATGGTCAGTTAGGGTTAATATCCACAATGAATTGACATTAACGTGAACTGAATCAGTGTGATTTCATTTGCTAAAAATATACGAAAACACCTTGCAAATTTATGCAGAAATTTTATCTCAAAATAACCAATTTCAAACAATTAAAAAATCCTGACATTTAATTTTGTGTAAAAGCACCAGTTTTTACATTTAAGAAATTTTTATTCTTTAATTTATTTTCTAAAAAAAAGATCAATATTTAAATAACTGCTTTCAACAATTTTTTAACATTCAATAATGTGTTGAAATCATAACATTTTTATTTTTGAAAAGAAATTCTTCTTCATGAACAATAGAACTTCAAACATTACATATTTAACTCAAATAGCTGGAATGTTTGTTTTACATTGAGTTTACATGTTGTGAATGGTATCACAATGTCACACATTAGATTTTTTACAGCTACATGCATCAATGAATCTAGCATCAAAAGACTCCCACAGTCATGCAAATAATGACCGATTAGCTCTTCAGTCTTTCTTGGCTTTGATAACCAAGATACAAACAAACTGCACCAATCGATGACAAACAGTGTTATATCTTATTTGTTCATTCATTCTTTTTGTTTTTGGCTTTTGATAGTTACGATATCAACTGACTAGACCAATCAACGGCAATGGTACTGATTTGCTGTTCAGACAGACATGATATCAATATTCTAGACCAATCAATGGCAATATAATAGATAAGCTGTTCAATCTGTCTTTGCTTTGATAGTCCAGATATCAATAGACTAGACCAATCAATGACAATGTAATAGATAAGCTGTTCAATCTGTCTTTGCTTTGATAGTCCAGATATCAATAGACTAGACCAATCAATGACAATGTAATAGATAAGCTGTTCAATCTGTCTTTGCTTTGATAGTTCAGATATCAATAGACTGCACCAATCAATGGCAATGTAATAGATAAGCTGTTTAATCTGTCTTTGCTTTCATAGTCCAGATATCAATAGACTAGACCAATCAATGACAATGTAATAGATAAGCTGTTCAATCTGTCTTTGCTTTGATAGTCCAGATATCAATAGACTGCACAAATCAATGACCATGTAATAGATAAGCTGTTCAATCTGTCTTTGCTTTGATAGTCCAGATATCAATAGACTAGACCAATCAATGGCAATGTAATAGATAAGCTGTTCAATCTGTCTTTGCTTTGATAGTCCAGATATCAATAGACTAGACCAATCAATGGCAATGTAATAGATTTAGGTATTCAAACATGCTACAGAGTTATTCATCGCTAATCAACAATGATGCATCCATGCGTCTGCGTATTTTTTATCGCTCGAGGGTGGCTTTAGCCACCCGAGTGTGATAAAAATACTCCGACGCATCGGATGCAGAGTTGTTGATTAGCGATGAACAACCCTGTAGCATGTTTGAATACCTTTCAACAACAAAAATCTTCCTGAAAATGTATAATTAAATTCTCAATGTTTTCAATTTAACAGATACTCATTTCAATAAAAATACTTTGAAGAATCTGAAACAATATGCTAGTTTTTAAATGATTGTTAGTTTGTCGTTTTCAATTGTTCCCAAGAGCCAATCCTTGCATGTACTCAAGTTCCCGACGCGTGATGAACAGTGCGCCGATATATGTGCGCTGCGTAAACGCACCTCTGTGTACGCTGTGCTGTGCGTGAAGCGCTTATTTGAATATCAACTGTGGATTCATCACGAATCAACAACGGTACGCTCCTGTATAAGGAGATACAGTGAGTTGTTGAAAAGCTGTTCAATCTTTGCTTTGATAGTCCAGATATCAATAGACTGCACCAATCAATGACAATGTAATAGATAAGCTGTTCAATCTGTCTTTGCTTTGATAGTCCAGATATCAATAGACTGCACCAATCAATGGCAATGTAATAGATAAGCTGTTCAATCTGTCTTTGCTTTGATAGTCCAGATATCAATAGACTGCACCAATCAATGACAATGTAATAGATAAGCTGTTCATTGACAAAGGTATAAATTAGCGGTTCAGTTTTTTATTAGCTTTGATAGTCATTATATAAATAGACTGCAGTAATCAACGACCACAATATAGATTTGCTGTTCAATATTTCTTGGCTTTTTAATGATGATATTAACAGATTGCATGAATTAAGACCTGTTTCACATTAGCTGTTAAATACCTCTTGGCCTCAATAGTCCTTATATCAATACACTGCCAGTACTATAGATAAGCTGTTCAATCTTTCTTGGCCTTGATGGTAGTGGTATCAATAGTATCTTCAGCAGCCTTGGTGCCAGCTTTTACAGTCGGTGTGTACAGATCCCAGATTCTAACATTGCCATCATCACTACAGCTTACAACTCGATCCACAGTTGCCTACAAGATAAATAATTTTGGACATGGTTAATGGGAGCATATTAAAACTTAAAGCCTGATTTTGGACATGGTTAATGGGAGCATATTAAAACTTAAAGCCTGATTTTGGACATGGTTAATGGGAGCATATTAAAAATTAAAGCCTGAAATGAGCAAAAAATTTCAACTCTGCTCCATATACACTGTGTTACCTTGGTTAACACTGATATGCCTGCATGAGCACAGCATTTTTATAGAGCAAAAGAGTTTGTTCAAGTTGATTGTTTTCTGACTTAACACGTCCGACTAGACAGCTAAAATGCGGGCACTTCCTTCTAACCAATCAAAACATATTTTATACCATTAGAAAGCTAGTCCTCTGAATATCCAAGATACGTGCAAAAGCGGAAGAAAAAGTGCAAACAGGCAAATTGGCTGTTACAAAATGGCTGAAAATGACCATTTTCCCATTGAAAAACCGATTTTTGAGAATTTTTAAGGCCAAAAACGCAGAAACTTCCCATCATGGCTAATTTCTAAAGTAGGATTTTGATGACAGAATACACTTTAAAGATGAATACATACTGAGTGAAGGTATCAACTTTTTATCAAAATAAACTATTAGTGACAAAAGAAAAGACAATGACTGGCAAATTAACGCCGTTCCCCATGCGTAAAGAGGGTGTAAACTATCTGTTGAGCAGATGGGCGTCAATTTTCCATATGGTTAAAGGTGATCCAGGATAGAGTGCCCACCTCTTCTGAAGCAATTAGGTAAGACTCCACTACTTTAATACTCACATTTGGGGCATTTATTAGTTTGTTTATTATTCGGAAATGTCAGAGATATACATGTAGTACAACCAAATTACATGGTATACAAAATATAGAAAACATGAAAGACAAGCTGCAAATATATGAAAATAAGAATGTGGCCAATATTCAATACAATGCCATCAATAGCCAAACACAAGGACAAAGCTGATAATCCAGGATTACCCATTAAGCCTGACAATAGAAGCAAGCTTATTTCCAATGGGGTCCATGGGAAGAACAAAAGAGCTGAAAGGAGAACAGACGAACAACAAATGATGAAGAGACAAAATTACACAATGAAATCCGACAACTCCTGATGAAGAGAAGTATTTTCATTGGCCACTTCTCCTTTATATTAACAATGATTAAGGCCAGCTACCTTCCCAGCAATGAAAAATACTGGTACAAACACATGGGTTAAGAGTTAATGTCTTTCTCAAGAACACTATACTCCTTGCTCAGTGTATTCCTGACTCTCACTTAGAAATAACTAAGATCAGGGCTTAATATAATACAAGGCGACTTTGTTGTGCTGTTAATAACAAGTGCTACCTTGGCTTGCAAGTTGGTGGCACAAAACAAGTGACTATAATCATGGCACCTACTGGAATCGCAATCATTTCTCCTGACTGCAAAATGACAGATGATGTTGATATACCCTATTCACTCGTCTAATTCAACTGTTTTCAATCTGACAATGTCCTTAAATTAACAAAATCCCCATTTCCAAAAGTTTATCAAATAGTCACACTCTATGACCAACATTTCATTTAAATTATT
Source organism: Ophiothrix spiculata (assembly GCA_000969725.1). NCBI lineage: Eukaryota > Metazoa > Echinodermata > Ophiuroidea > Amphilepidida > Ophiotrichidae > Ophiothrix > Ophiothrix spiculata. The sequence continues at coordinate 17,011 of JXSR01S026868.1, read as the reverse complement.
TTAACAATTTTTGGCATGCTAGTATGAAAGCGCCCAACTGTGACGTGAGCTAAATTCAGAAAATGAGTAGTTGAATTGGACGAGTGGATACGGTATATAATTCATCAAGTTTTCTGTGAAATCCAACACAGCATATCTATGTGCCAAACCTATGAGTAATGCAATTTCTTTTTAATTTAAAAGTAATGCAATAACTGTGTTGGTATCATTCCTGATATCAGAAGTGGAAATGACAACTTCATATAAACCATTGTTTCCTGTTATCTTAACGTCTTCAAGTCCGGGCTTTTATCATACAGCAAACTTTATACTCATTTGACTACTAAATTGGATATATGGAAAATTCAGCTGCTGATAACGGAATGCAAATTTAAATTGAATCCAAGAAACAATACACAATCTACATAACAAGAATTGCACATTTTTTGATATCCTGATGAAAAATAATAACTCACAAGTCATTAATAATTTTGAGTGGGTGTGATGAAATCTTAACCAAATATGTTGCAGAAACGCAGTAAATTCCTGTATCTCATGCTTTATTAGTTATGATAAACCATGCAATGAACATATTAGTAATGAGTGTTTGGGTTGGGCTCTTTGTAAGTAATAATTCTTGTACATATTTATCAGACAAACATATGTAAAAATGAAAAGAAATAGTGCCCGGCAGTTCAATGAAGTATTAGATACTGTGGTCTTTGAGGGAGGAACAAATTTGATTTTAAGCATAACCAATTGGAGAGTGTTTTTCCAAAACTCACTTAGTCCAAAAGCTGCCACATGTCATATTTGCATAGATTATAAATCTATTATACTATTGATTTTGTGAGTTAAATTTGTTGTCAAAACTCAGTGCAAATGACCAAAATTTATGTCATATTGATTGAAAATTCATACTAGCCCATTTGATCGTAGTCGGGATAAGGACCCTCGACCCTTGCAATATGAGGCAAAATGACCATCAGAACAATTTCGATGAAGAATTTAGGTTTCAACAACTAGCATCACGGCAGCTGTTGGACTAAGTGAGTTTTGAAAAAACACTCTTCAATAGGAAGTGGAAGCCTTAAAATAAAGATAAAGATAAAAGTAAAGGGGACATCTCTACTTACACGGGTCAGAGTGCCCATCTCTCTTTTAAAGCAATTGGGCCAGATTTCACTAATATAAATAAAACTTTTATGAGCTTTGGAAGCTAACCTCTACCTGTGATGGTTTGAATATCTACTGATCTGCCCTTACAGATTAAACTGAGAACAATCGAATGAGATAATTTATGCAACAGTGATGGTTTGTGAACATCTGTACACTTTGCAGATTCCTTTCAGGAAGTGCATATTGCACAATAAATCAGCATTTTTAAATGTACAGTTGGACACCTTTTACAAATAACATTGGATTTAATCATTAGAACGAAACAAAGTTTGTTTTGGATATAAGGAAAACATTCATAATTGTTTGATTGACAATGAATTTGCCCTTCAGGTATCTTTATCTTAAAGAAAAACTGCTTTATGTGAAGATCTGAAATGACGCGAGTGCTTTACACCCAAAGGGGACCATAGTTTCATTACTTTCTTCCTGATCAAATCAATAAGGTTTTCCTTCCTACAGCATGACAATGACAGTCATATTTCTGGTTGCTGGAATAATCAACTGTGTAATGTAACAATTTTCACCACTTTATAAGCCTCTACAAGTGTATGCCTTGCATGTCTGTGTGTATGAAAGTGAGGCCTCACTAAACAAGACTGCATTCAATGCCCACCCAAGATGTAAGTGCAATAGATCATTTCCAATAGGTTTTGAATAATTGCTTGCTTAGTTATGTATCGAAGTACTAGTGCTTTCATGATCTATGTAATTTGCTTTCCCATCTAAAGGGGTTATTATTCTCACAGTAATATTTCATCTTCTATTGAGTACTAATAATTGAAAATTAACTAGCTATCCTAGATGTCACATTAAACCATTTGTTCATGTCCCTGATTTGAACAATTTATATTTTTTTGAGATGGAAAGGTCAATAATAGAAGTTTATAGAAGAAAATTAGAACACAAGTAACTTCTGATTCTACTGAAGTCATAATGTTACACAACAAAACAGGAATACCATAAATACATGCATGTGTTTCATGATTGTTTTATTTTCAAATATTCCATAACCAAGTCACAATATTAGGCCTATATTATCACTGTGCTGGTCAATATTGTGACCACCCAATAACTGAGAAAACCTATTGTTTTAAAAAGAATCATCAAATTTAGTTTATTGTTGTACACATTTCCTTTTGTTAACTAAACCATTCTAGGAAAGGGATTAACTGAATTTCTATAAATGCTGAGTTTTTGTAAAGGGATCATGTGACCATTTTAAGATCTGATGTCAGTATGAGAATCTATGTCAGAACTAACAGATCCAGGATGTCCCATGTCACAAGCTTTGTACGACCTTTGAGAAAGTCAATCAACGACTAAACACCTCAGCCTGGCTTCTGTAAAATAAATTCACACATTTCTGTGATGCATTAAATTGCAGACTCCATGCATACCATTTGTGCAGTGCCTGATACACACATTTCTAACACTTTGTCCCTTTCCTTGAAAAAGGCATTTGATTGCCTGGCCAGGGGTATGAGGTCACAACCCCTTGCCCCCTTCCCCCATAGGCATGAACCATCAAATAACAAAGGGTGATTTACATTGAATGTGACTGATGTGAACTGTCTACAAAACTTTTTATTCATAGTGGGGGAGGTGGGAGCCCTCATAGGTCTTGACTTTGAGCAGAATGTAATAATCATGTTAAGATGAACCATTTATTCCAATGTGATGCTACAAAACTCTGCTTATGTACACTATTCCTCATGTGAAACTCTGCCGATCAGGCGGCATAGGGCACGATTAAACGGCATAGGACATGAGGGATTTCCAAATGCATATTTAGGATACATTTTACACATGCCTTTCTATTGGGTCTCAAATTAAAAAAAATATTACAAAAGTCATAATTTTCCTTTGCCTCAAAAAATTACAAAAATAGTAACAAACATAATTATGTTATTTAAAATTTTTGATTTTCAAATGGTTAAAGAATGTATAACATCACTCAGGGATCACTATGATTACTTAACCAGCAACCAGTAATAATTGTTGCCAGGGCTATCCTCCTCTGCAATTACTTATGTGGCACTCTGCTGATACACAATGTTCCTCATGTACATCTCTGCTGATATATACCATTCCACAACGTAAGGTCACATATTTCTGCTGATAATACACTCTTCCTCTGTAAATATAATGCAGAGTCACTGCTGACTGCTGATAACATCCTTTCCATCATCAAATGCGGTGGTTGTGCATTATTCCTCAGTGAATGCTCAAATACTGAAGTGGAAGTATTCTAAAAGAACATTTCAACTGTAGTTTCACATAGTTTTATACTTCACCAGAGATCTACAAACAACCCCAGACACTTATATTAGTGATTTGATTAACCTTCTGATGACAGTACCCTCTCCACGAAGTAATTGATATGTTGAAGGATAATGGAGTGCCTTGCTAATGAGTTCATTATTACTTTATTCCTTGGTTTTTACTTACACTACACAAAAAATCAATAACTTGATTCATTCTCTGCTGAAATATCACCCATTCCCAAGAGTATTATCATGTTGAATGATACACTTATCAGTACTCTATTCCTGGGCTGCAATACATATTCTGGGATCAATTGGCGATATGTTCTACACCAAAATAATTATATAGAGATCTCCTTCCAAAGTTGATTCAGTTCTGCTGATAACCCCTTCATCTCCCTAGTGTATAGGCCTGTTGAACGATAACTTGTGAAGAGTCTTTTTGCTGAGCTTATTATTACTTTGTTCCTGGGTTGGGTTTGAAGTTGAATAGTCATCTCTATATCGAAAGTGCTTTAAATTTTCCTAACATGTTTCAGTCTCTACTGATTGTACTGCCTCCCATGTGTAATAGTTTACTGAAGGATTACTGTTGAAGAGTCCTTTCAGTGCGCTTGTTATTACATTGTTCCTTGGATTTGCAAGCACATCTTTAGATCAACTGCCGCTGATCCAAACATGTGAATATGTGTTGAAGTGTTGAACATTTAAGTTAGACTATTGCCTTGGGAACTACAACTGTAAATGTCTTGTAGGATTAACATGCCTTCAGGTAGGGTTTGTCAATTTTGTCACAACGAAAAGAGAAACTATGCCCAGGAAATCATTCTTTTCAATTCTTATACTAAAAATAGACAGTAATCATGCAAGATCTGTTAACATTGAACATATATCCACTAAATCGGGCAACTGAAAGATTTATTGTTCCCTGGGTGCAGTTCCTAAACACTTGGCATGCATCATTTGCCCAAGTTAAAAGGGTTAATAACAGTCTTTTAGAGGTACAATCTCCAGTTCTGTATTAGCTTTATTCCAATCGGAAAAGGCTTTGGTAAGCCGGAAATTCTGTGGTTCTTTTCTGGCAAATCAAGTTATTTTTCCCTAAGTCACAAAATCAAATCAAATGGTTGAAATTGAAGTTTCTTAAAATCATATTTTGGCTGTAAAAGACTTTGGCTTGAGGGATATGGTAACATCCACACCATGAACTTTCGGAGACATAAAATATAATAGAAGTAACAGTTTGTCATCACTTGCTAATATATTGAAGAGGTCAGAAAAGCTGTCAGGCTAAATTTGGACTTTCAAAAACATATGCTGGGATCAATTATCAATATGTACTACACCAAAATAATTATATAGAGATCTCCTTCCAAAGTTGATTCAGTTCTGCTGATAACCCCCTCCATCTCCCTAGTGTATTGGCATGTTGAAGGATAGCTGGTGAAGAGTCTTTTTGCTGAGCTTATTATGACTTTGTTCCTGGGTTGGGTTTGAAGTTGAATAGTCATCTTTATATCAAAAGTGCTTAAACTTTTCCTAACATGTTCAGTCTCTACTGATTGTACTGCCTCCCATGTGTAATAGTTTACTGAAGGATTACTGTTGAAGAGTCCTTTCAGTGCGCTTATTATTACATTGTTCCTTGGATTTGCAAGCACATCTTTAGATCAACTGCCACTGATCCAAACATGTGAATATGTGTTGAAGTGTTGAACATTTAAGTTAGACTATTGCCTTGGGAACCACAACTGTAAATGTCTTGTAGGATTAACATGCCTTCAGGTAGGTTTTGTCAATTTTGTCACAACGAAAAGAGAAACTATGCCCAGGAAATCATTCTTTTCAATTCTTATACTAAAAATAGACAGAAATCATGCAAGATCTGTTAACATCGAACATATATCCACTAAATCAGGCAACTGAAAGATTTATTGTTCCCTGGGTGCAGTTCCTAAACACTTGGCATGCATCATTTGCCCAAACTTAAAAGGGTTAATAACAGTCATTTAGAGGTACAATCTCCAGTTCTGTATTAGCTTTATTCCAATCGGAAAAGGCTTTGGTAAGCCGGAAATTCTGTGGTTCTTTTCTGGCAAATCAAGTTATTTTTCCCTAAGTCACAGAATCAAATCAAATGGTTGAAATTGAAGTTTCTTAAAATCATATTTTGGCTGTAAAAGACTTTGGCTTGAGGGATATGGTACTCTACATCCACACCATGAACTTTTGTAGACAACATAAAATAAAATAGAAGTAACAGTTTGTCATCACTTGCTAATGTATTGAAGTGGTAAACATAAAGCTTACAAAAAGCTGTCAGGCCAAATTTGGACTTTCAAAAACATTGTTTCTTCTTCCATATATTACAAGATGAAACACTACTTTTGTGGTATGATCCTCATAAATCTGCTCCACTGTCCCTGAATGCATATGTTACTTTCTTTGTTGGTCAAAAGCTAAAATGAAAAAGTAAAAAATTGCTATCTTTTAAAGCTTTTTAAGAATTCCAATGTGTCAGGCTCACGGTAAGATGTTGATCTGGATTTGGTTTTCAGTGTTCTCAATTGATCAGGTGACAACTAAGATAGTATAGTCAGGACTGTCAGTGCCAGTGACCCAATTCAAGATAATGTTATCACATGGCTCAGATTAATTGGGCTCTGCATACCACATTGATCAGTTGACAACTACAATAGTCTAGTCTGAGCTTCTCAAGGGAATCTTCTTTGCCACTTGTATATCTGGATGCCCGCTACCTTATCCATGTCTCCTATGAGCTAATCTTGGTCTCTCCTTAGGTAAATAAATTCAATGAATCAGGCATATGATAAGTTGGCAAAAACATCCACAAAGTGATCCTCAAGTTGGTATTTGGTTTAGTTGAGACTGGGGATGGCTGGGTCATCCATTGCTTGTTTGCTGAACATTGAGTTTGGGTGTGAAGGGTCCCATGTACGAGTTTCAGGCTCAAATTCAAGGTTAAGGTTAAACCTGCATTGTAATACTATTGATCCAATTCTGTCAATCTTCTGTGTCAGTTATATCTCTGGATGCCTGCCACCTTATCCATATCTCCCATGAGCTAATTTTGGTCTCTCCTGAGGTGACTGACAATAGATGATAGTTGTGTAATGGTGATTAAGATCACAAAGTGGTCCACAACTTGGTTAGTTGTAGCAAACAATTTCAGAAAGAAATTTAATACAACACATTTTCTAAACCCTAAATGATCTACATCCCAGTAAGTCTAAAATCAGTCATCAATGAAAGTCACAAACAAAATAATATGCCAAAGAAAATGTTAAAAGCAGCTATAATTATGGTGACTCTGTCCCTGATTTGAATCTGAATCCAGGAGATGCACTTTTGTTTCATTACTCACTTTCCATGGAGCCCTTATTTCCAAGAAAACAGCTGGAGATACCAGAGAAAGACAAAGGTACTCTCAGAAAAAATGGAAGAAGCAAATATGGAGGAAAAACAAATTCACATAGAGCTCTGAGACCAGAAATTATACCCAAGACTTGTTGAAGCAAAGTGAGACAAAGAAAGGCAAAGAAAGTACTGCTGCGCTAACACAATTCCCCATGTGACACTTGGCTATGGACTACTTATTACCAGGGCTGTAATATACATATACAACATGGTATAGAGGGTACGTGTTGGGAAGTAGTCGCACGCATCCAACACCTCGGGATCAGGCATTTTCAATACTTCCTGAAATAATCCATGTTGTATTTGTTTTACTATACCTCATAAATATTGAACTGATTAACATTGATGATGTATAAGCGCATATACACAAAAAGGCTACGCTTAAATCATCTGTAGTTATTGATCACCACGATGAATTTCCAGCACGTGGCATGATTACAGCTAGGGTGTGATAGTTATATAATTTCTTCCCTGCGAGGGCGTTACGCCTACTTGGGAGAAGTAGACAAAATGCTGTCACGCGCATCAAGTAGAAATGTCCAATTATATTTTGTGGTTGCCTAATAAATATTTAAGAGGTATAGTAAAAATATTTGCAAGATAAGAACTTTCCTCCAGTTTAACAACATTTTCCTCTAACTTAACATATTTCACTAAGATATGTGTTTCTTTGTTTCCCCCTCTGAATCACAAAACTATCTGGCATTGACTTTTGCATATTTTGCCTGCTTTTTACTGGTGCTTTAGAGATTCAGCGATTTTGAGAACATCATCTTTATTTCTAGTTATTAATGGAATTTCAGTCACCCCTCCGGACTACAGTATCATTGCTGTTCTCATATAATTTACTTGTGTTTAGTAAAATTAAATACAACATATTCATATGCCAACACTACTTGTAATGTAATTTCTTTTTAAAAGTAATGCAATATCTGTGCCGGTATCATTTCTGATATCAGAAGTGAATATGACAACTTCATATAAACCATTGTTTCCTGTTATTTTAACTTCTTCCAGTCCTGGCATTTATCATAAAGCAAACTTTCTACTCAATTGACAATTAAATCAGATATGGAAAATTAAGCTGCCGATAAGGGAATGCAAATTCTGATTGAATCTAAGAAACAGTACAATCTACAAGAACTGCAAATTTCTTGATATCCTGATGAAAAATAATAACTCACAGGTCATTAATAATTTTGAGTGGGTGTGACGAGCTCGTAACCCAATTTGTTGCAGAATCCTGTATTTCATGCTTGATTAGTCTTGTTAAACCTTGCAATCTACATATTATAAATATATTTTTGCAACATGTACTTCGGTTGGGGTTTTACATGCAATACTTTTATAATATTTTTTTGCCACCAAAAATGTCAAGAATACAGATTTCTTTAAAGGTGTAACAAGTTTGATCATGCACAGAAAACAATCATAACTACATGTGCAATTTTCCTTGGAATTAAAACCAATTTTGTCTGTCAAGCTTTGAATATGTGCTAATCTGCTTCTAGTTGTTGAAGTGGCAACAATGGACCGGGACACCTTGACCAAACCTGTGCTGACTCTTTATAAGGCACAATACACAAATTACCTGCATATGTTGTATACTTATTTCATGTAAATCACAAATATCACTTGTATGGAGATGGATTCAAGAATGGATATGTTTCCTTTGGAAACAAGGACAACATTCATAAATTTTTGATGATGAATTTGTCCTATACTTTTATCTCACAGAAAAATTGCTTTATTTGAAGATCTGAAATGACCTGACTGCTCTACTCCCAAAGGGGACCACTGTTTCGTTACTTTCTTCCTGATCAAATCAATGAGGTTTTCCCTTCCTACAGCACGACAAAGACAGTCAGATTTCTGGTTGCTGGAATAATCAACTGTTAATGTAATGATTTTCACCACTCTATAAGCCTCTACAAATGTATGTCTTACATGTCTGTGTGTATGAAAGTGAGGCCTCACTAAACAAGACTGCATTCAACAGTCCGGGCTAAGCACCAGATCTGGTTCGCGAACCAGATCTGGTTCGGTCAAACCAGATCTGATACAGAATTTGGCGTTTTTATGGGTTTTTGCTCCCGCGTGAGTTTATTAGAGGTCTGGGTAAACTGTTCTTGTTGTTTTTGTAACCTTTAAGATGTTGCCTAAAAATATATCGTGAGTTTTTAAATATTTGCCGTGAGGTTCAATGTTAATTAAGACAATAGAATTAATACGATTACGTAATCAATTAAATATGCAAATTATTTTGAAACTTTTTTATCCAAAAATATAACATCGTCCACTAAGGACAAGAATATGTTAACAAAATTGCAAAAAAATTATTCTTTAATAGTTAAAATTTGATTTAAAATTTGTATCTAAATGTATAAACGCAATGCATTGTGGGATTTATTGTTCCAGATCTGGTTCAAGCAAACCAGATCTGGTTCGCGAACCAGATCTGGTGCTTTGCCCGGACTGTTCAATGCCCACCCAAGATGTTAGTGCAATAGATCATTTCCAATAGGTTTTGAATAATTGCTTGCTTAATTATGTATCGAAGTACTAGTAGTGCTTTCATGATCTATGTAATTTGCTTTCTATTCCCATCTAAAGGGGTTATTATTCTCACAGTAATATTTCATCTTCTATTGAGTACTAATAATTGGAAATTAACTAGCTATCCTAGATATGCACATTAAACCGTTTGTTTATGTGCTTAATTTGAACAATTTATACTTGGAATCTTTTCAGATGGAAAGGTCAATAATAGAAGTTTATAGAAGAAAATTAGAACATAAGTAACTTCTGATTCTACTGAAGTCATAATGTTACACAACAAAACAGGAATACCATAAATACATGCATGTTTTTCATGATTGTTGTATTTTCAAATATTCCATAACTAAGTCACAATATTAGGCCTATATTATCACTGTGCTGGTCAATATTGTGACCACCCAATAGCTGTTTTAGAGAAAACCTATTGTTTTAAAAAGAATCATCAAATTTAGTTTAATGTTGTACACATATCCTTTTGTTAACTAAACCATTCTAGGAAAGGGATTAATTGAATTTCTATAATTGCTGAGTTTTTGTAAAGGGATCATGTGACCATTTTAAGATTTGATGTCAGTATGAGAATCTATGTCAGAACTAACAGGTCCAGGATGTCCCATGTCACAAGCTTTGTACGACCTTTGAGAGTGTCAATCAACGACTAAACACCTCAGCCTGGCTTCTGTAAAATAAATTCACACATTTCTGTGATGCATAATTGCAGACTCCATGCATACCATTTGTGCAGTGCCTGATATACACATTTCTAACACTTTGTCCCTTTCCTTGAAAAAGGCATTTGATTGCCTGGCCAGGGGTATGAGGTCACAACCCCTTGCCCCCTTCCCCATAGGCATGGACCATCAAATAACAAAGGGTGATTTACATTGAATGTGACTGATGTGAACTGTTTACAAAACTTTTTATTCATAGTGGGGGAGGTGGGAGCCCTCATAGGTCTTGACTTAGAGCAGAATGTAATAATCATGTAAAGATGAACCATTTATTCCAATGTGTTGCTGCAAAACTCTGCTTATGTACACTATTCCTCATGTGAAACTCTGCCGGTCAGGCGGCATAGGGCACGATTAGACGGCATAGGACATGAGGGATTTCCAAATGCATATTTAATATACATTTTACACATGCATTTCTATTGGGTCTCAAATTAAAAAAAATATTACAAAAGTCATAATTTTCCTTTTCCTCAAAAAATTATAAAGATGGTAACAAACATAATTATGTTATTTAAAATCCACTGGGGTTCACACATGATTTATAGAGTTTAATATATTTCTACCAGTTAGTAATATAATGTTAGTTGTCAAGCTAGAAGTTGCATTTGTCCTGGAATTTTCAAATTGTTAAAGAATGTATAACATCACTCAGGGATCACTATGATTACTTAACCAGCAACCAGTAAATATTGTTGCCAGGGCTATCCTCCTCTGCAATTACTCATGTGGAACTCTGCTGATACACAATGTTCCTTATGTACATCTCTGCTGATATATACCATTCCACATGTGAATGTAAGGACAAAAATCTCTGCTGATAATACACTCTTTCTCTGTAAATATAATGCAGACTCACTGCTGACTGCTGATAACACCCTTTCCATCATCAAATGTGGTGGTTGTGCATTATTCCTCAGTGAATGCTCAAATACTCAAGTGGAAGTATTCTAAAAGAACATTTCAACCGCAGTTTCACATAGTTACATACTTCACCAGAGATCTACAAACAACCCCAGACACTTATATTAGTGACTTGATTAACCTTCTGATGACAGTACCCTCTCCACTAGTATTTGATATGTTGAAGGATAATGGAGTGCCTTTCTAATGAGTTCATTATTACTTTATTCTTTGGTTTTTACTTACACTACACTAAACATGAATAACTTGATTCATTCTCTGTTAAAATATCACCTACTCCCAAGAGTATTATCATGTTGAATGATACACTTATCAGTACTCTATTCCTGGGCTGCAATACATATTCTGGGGTCAATTGTCGATATGTTCTACACCAAAATAATTATATAGAGATCTCCTTCCAAAGTTGATTCAGTTCTGCTGATAACCCCCTCCATCTCCCTAGTGTATTGGCATGTTGAAGGATAACTGGTGAAGAGTCTTTTTGCTGAGCTTATTATTACTTTGTTCCTGGGTTGGGTTTGAAGTTGAATAGTCATCTCTATATCAAAAGTGCTTAAACTGTTCCTAACATGTTTCAGTCTCTACTGATTGTACCACCTCCCATGTGTAATAGTTTACTGAAGGATTACTGTTGAAGAGTCCTTTCAGTGCGCTTATTATTACATTGTTCCTTGGATTTGCAAGCACATCT
>JXSR01S026867.1:2862-13091 GCA_000969725.1 Ophiothrix spiculata | reverse complement strand
ATGACCATAATTTGGTGAGTACATTTATTGTTAGGAGGATAAATAAACACTTGTACAGGCAATTCCTATACAACGTTGTGTGAGTTAGACAAGTAGTTCGTATGGAAAGGATAACTCATTGATGTTTAGGAGTACCTGGTCCTTTAGTCCAATCTAAATGCGATATAAGTGAATAGTATGGTAATATGCAATCAAAATCAAAATTCATGCACTGCTGATTCGTGCGTTGTACATGATAAGTTACATGTGCATTGGTACGAAGTCGCAGAACAGCGCCTTAGGCTTAACAACAAGCGTCGGCATTAAAACCACCGCGAACGAGTGAAAAACAACGGTATTTACTGGTAAATACATCACCAATGCACAGTGGGCCAGGGGGTGTCAATAATTCAAAAATCGCCCTCTTCAAAATGTCAATTTAACGTTTTCAATACCCAGTAGACATCCAGACACTAGTAAATCTGAAATGGTTTGACTATATGGAATTCCGGAGTACCCCAAACACATAACTGAAGTCACTGAAACACATAAAGTAAATTTTCAGGTACTTTTTTCCTAAAAATGTGTAAAAAATTGGCAGATTTCAAATTGTTGTTATCAATCACAGCCTTAATCTATGACTCTGGAAACTGTCTTGCCTTTTAATATATTTATAATTGACCTTTTTATCCATACCACATGTCCCTGAAATTATTTTTAGTATCTTTTTCTTAGAAATGGAAGTGCGTGTATCGTCGAGAGTCCAATTTGATCACTTTTTCGCACTTCGGTTATAAAAATGACTAGTACTTTTTTTGCTCATATTTGCTTACCTTCTAACTGTCATTAAAATTCAGCCCTATATGAAAGGTGAATGATAAAATAAAATGTGGCTGCCACCAGCCGCCTCCCAGGGATCTAGACGGTCATTTGTAACGCCGATCGGAAAATTAGGATTATGGCAAAAAACGGCAACCCAATCAAAATTGTGCTATAAAAGTTCTAAACAACCGATTTTCATCGGGTTTTTTGCTAACAAAGTAGGGAAATGATAATTCTAACATGCTTTGCAAGTTTGAGCTTCACAGCATGCATATTTTTTTCAAAATGGCGACTTAACATTTCGGGGCCTCACCACCCCCTATACCTGAACTTTGATGGCCTAATCTGACCCCAACTTATGTGGTACCTTCCTAATTTTTAAATCAAAATGACCAAGAAGGATGTAAAAGAGATTACCCAAATGCCTGGGGTCGGTTGTTTTTGCGTTTTTTATATGCAGCGGGGAAAAACCTTGGGAGATGACACAACCCCCCCTGTGTAGACGAGGGTTAAAATGAAACCCTCATTTATAGTAAAATATTGCTATGCGTATTTATTATTAATATTATTATTGTTATCACATTTTCAAATACATAGTGTCTTAATAAAAGTGCTCCAAAAATGTCTGTTTTGTGAATCTTTTTTATTATTATTATCGCGATAGCATTTGCCAATCGAGAAATATGCACCATTTTCCGCAAGATAGAAAAATCCTACAGTTTTTGTCACTTTTTGTACATGTAGGCTATTCAATTGGAGGTGGTAATGTAGGAGGAAGAGAATGGTAAACAGTTGAACAGAACTTTATTTAGTCTCTCATCATGCTCATTCATACCAAGACTATATGGACTTCATTTTTCAAGAGCAGCAAGAAGGACTTTTATAAAGTCTTCCTTCCAGTTTCAGATGTCGATTGTTTAAAATTACCCAATTTTACAGACGTTTACATATTATATGAATTTTGTTGCAATTAAATTATGTTTAGGTGCAAGTGATGCTGCAAAGGTATGTTTAATTTGCATCAAATCCAAAGTATGGAAAGAGCGTATTATTATTATTTATGACTTTGACAGAAATCTAGATATATAGGCCTATTGATATTTATATTAGAGTATCAAATATTTTATCAACCAAACTATTTGTTTATAAACTATTAATGATTTTGTTTGCAAGTCTGTGGTCCTTAACCATCTGCAAATATTGCCCGATAGAATAACGTTTGGGTTATTGTCTTTAGTTTAAACGGCTTCAGTTAAACCATTTTACACCCGATCTGAAAGCTGTTTTTGGTTTTTAATAGCTAATGAACTCGAATTTATAAATTGTTGAAAAATATTTTACATAAGGTATCAAAATGGGGACGCTTTGGTGGTTGATTTATTTTTTGAGACACCCTGTATATATAAAACTGTATATCTGACAGCATAGTAGCAGCCACATTTAAGATTCAGGATCACAAAAAACCCTAAAACCACCAAACTCTCAATGGTAATGATGTCATTTATTATTGACCGATATCGAGAGGTTGGTTTTTTCTTGGGACACACTGTATTGATAAAACGGTTAATCTGACAGCATAATAACCGTCAGATTCAGATTCAGCATCACAAAAAAAACTTCAGTACCAAATTTTGTGGCCAAACTCTCAACGATAGCGATGTTATTAATTATTGACCGGAATCGAGAAATCTGGCCCACTGTGCAATGGTAGCGCACTTCGGACCCAGATTTGAGCAAAATATCCCCCCTCATTATGTAAAACTATATCACTCAATCTTAAAAAAGAAATCATTTTTAATTTTCTCAATCCAAAGTATTTTCTTGGATCTAATTAGATTTTGACTGAAAGCCTTATTTTTTCATGAAATTTGACTTAATCACCCTCTTCTTCCACAGTTTTTCTGTTGTTATACTAGGGCCCAAAAATTCCAACAATAAAATTGATGTATCTCTGCAACCACAAGTCTCAAAGAGCTCATTTATGGCTTGTTAGATTTCTTCAAGTCTTCAAGTTATTTTACTGCGAAGTGACTATTCACTATATACAGCAGTACTCTGGTCCTAGAGTTGTTGACGTATTTTGACATACTGTCACGGTTGCCGGGGAAGGTTCCCCTACTCTTATTTCGAACGGCCGTAGCCTAGCCCGTGACCTTCTTTTACATCCGACAGTGTGTCAGGAACACTTCAGATGGGACCGACGGCTTTACGTGCCCTCCGAAGCACGAGGCAAGTAGAGTAAAGTTTCTTGCTTAGGGAAACAAGGAGCGTGCCGGGACCGGGGCTCGACCCTACGACAGATGCAGTTCATGTGATTACGAGTCCAACGCTCTAATCACTCGGCCGCGCTCCCCTCATATTTCTTTCAATTATTATTAGCTCTACAAAATGAAATATATTTCATAATTATCAAAAAAACTTTTAATTTTTTGTTTACCTAGCTAACAACGGCACCTTATTTTTAATAAGGTACCTGGTACAATAAATTTGATGGACCTTACGATGCAATTTCCAAAAAGGTAACAAGTTTATCATTCGCAATCTTCACGATCATGGCAATTGAAACTAGTCATGCTAGTAGAGGGGAGCGTGGCCGAGTGGTTAGAGCGTTGGACTCATAATCAAATGAATGCATCTGTCGTGGGGTCGAGTCCCGGTCTCGGCTCTCGGTACGTCTCCTTGTTTCCTTAAGCAAGAAACTTTGCTCTACTTGCTTCGTGCTTCGGAGGGCACGTAAAGCCGTCGGTCCCACCTGAAGTGTTCCTGACACACTGTTAGGTCCCTGAACAAACATCCCCGATGCTGGCGCTGCACTCTCCCAGTTTTTGCCCCATATGCTGCGCAGTCGGGGCCATCTTTGGTTTTCTCTTCTGTGGTGGCGAATGGTACACATTGATTGCAACGTGGATTACGGTAAAAGTAAGATTTTCAGTCCCGTTTTGAAGGTTTTCAAGTAGTAAATGTACTTTGAGGAATTGAAAATTTACTTCTTTTTAAAGATTTATTGCTATACTTTGATACAATTACGGGGGATAATTGACTTGTCACAGCAGCCGAATTTCGCTCCAAATTGATAATGACGTCATTCACCTCTTCAAAATATCTTCGGCCAGTGTCGGCAAAGTCCGCTCACATCGAAGTTGACCGAGGTGTAATTTGTGAATGAATTTAGATACTTCGCCCTTCCGATGATTTCCGGAACATATTATGGGATATCAAAGATGGCGTCATATCACACTACTTTCTAAGCGTCATATGGAGATTTTTTCGTCAGGTATTTCAACAACTTTGAGCTATGATTTACAAGTTTTCTTAGCGGATTTTGCAAAAATCATTTCGGGATATTTAATTGCATTATTTTTTTAACTAGGCCCTATATTCTAAAATTTTACTCACAGATATGAATTTTCAATACTGACCCCGGTGGTGGTTCTGAGTCGTCATGCACACATTCACATACAGTATATTGGCTCCAAAAGTCGCATCAAAAAACTAATTTATCTCCGCAACTGAAAACCCGACAAAGTTGATTTAGGCCAAGTAAAAAAAAAAACTAGTTTCTCGTCCTAACTTTTTGAAAAAAGGAGGATGAGGGCAGTTTTTATTATTTTATTTTTTTTTCAAAAATGGCCGATCCAAGATGGCGGACGGTCTTTTCCAAAACCGTTCCCAAAATTTGAATTACTTTCTTCCGACATAGCAGATAATGTTTTTGCTTCCAAAAGGCTATTCACATTTTCAAAAAATTATTGATGATAGGTCTAGGATGACTAGGATTCATTGCAAAATTGTTAGTTGTATCCAAATTTTAATTTTAAAAATTGTTGATAGCTCAGTGGTCTTCAAAAATCAATGAAAAAATTGTTTCAAAAGAGTGCCAGAATTTTTATTTCAACTTGAAAATTTTGAAAAAAAAATGAAAATTTTGAGAAAAAAAAAAAATTGATGCGGCCATCAAAACGCATGCGCGCGAGGACGAGAAACTAGTATATTTTTTTACTTGGCCTTATGGCTTATTAGTTTTCTTTTAGTTGGGTCATTCCATGCCAACTCAACCAAAATTGGGAAAATCATGGCTGCTCACCCTCTCAGATTTTGTTCAAATTCACTTATAACATAGCTCATGTACCCAAATGAACATATTTTAAATTTCTAGTCGCAACTCGTTGTCGTTTTTGAGAAACAGCATTTTGAAAATTGGCCGAGACCCCCCAGCTCTGAGAAAAATGAGAAAATTATGAAATTAAGTAGACCATATCTCCATATTAAAGCAAACTACAGTGCTGTTTATTGAGATATGTGATTATTGGGACACATATTTTTAGATTCTGGCCTCAACAATCATTTTAAATGTCTATATTTGATCATACTAACGTCTGAAAATGCATATTTTGACGGCAAACACCATGCGCACATGCTAAAATCTCATTTTTGACCCCTCCTCCCCATCAAACTAGAGGTTAGCTACTATTTATTTTGACTTTATTTTGATATATCACATTGGGTTATGACCACTTAAAACAGTATAGCCCTCCCTCTTGGTTAATAACAAAATTACAAGACCTCAAATGTGGTTCCGAAGTAGTCCGAATAGGCCTTTTTGATGCGCACATGCCAAAATTCCATTTATAACCCCCTTGGAAATATCAAACCAAGGGTCAATTATTCCTTATTTTGATTTTTTTAGGGAAACCACAATGGGTTGTGACCATTAATAAAAGGACAATCCTCTATTTGACTCAATAAAAAAAATACAGGACCTCAAAGTTGGCTTCAAATGATATACGGAAGGGCCAGTTTTAGCCAATATTGCCGCATCACTTTTCACAGATTTCAGACGCTCGTATTTTTACAATGGAACAAGCTATGATGCTAGAAATTGGTATCTAGGGTATTTGTATGCCAAATTAACAGATTTTGGCATCATAAACAGTGTATCCCATCCCCATTTGCCACTAAGGAGGCCTGAAAATGGCAATTTATGCGGGTGCGCAAGTAAAAATTGCGATTTTGACGTCCCCTCCTCACTATGCTAGATGAACAAAACCTTTATTTTTGCCTTTAATGAATAAAATGGCATGCAGTTTGACTCTAGTAAGTAAAATAAATCTATTAGTAGCTAAATAAAAAAAGAATGAAGGGTGTCAAAGATGGCTAATTATCAAAAGGTTCAAAAAGGCCCACGTTTTTGTGGTGACCTTTGACCCCGAGGGAAGCTTCTCACCATCACCAAATTCATACATGATGAAATTACTTCCATAATGATCCTATATATCAAATAAAAATAGTGGGTTCTTAATGTCTTCATTGTTAAATAGCTGCTTGAAGATCAGGTACCCCGGTACTAGTATTCTGTATTTAGCGTCCAAAATACACCAGTGATGCAGTTTGGTTGGGTTGTACAAGGTGCACAATCATCAAAAATATTACTTGATAAAATGTAAAAAACCATTATCACAGTCAATTCAGCATTTGAGCTTCATTTGAACATTGTTTTTGGGTCATTCATCAAGAACAAATCGGACAAAAGGACAGTGTGTTACTACGCTTTGATCGTGTCATGGACTTAACATGAACATCACGTTTTTCATCGGATCTTTCATCAATCACACCGATGTACCATTCCTTATCGTACATACAAGCAATGTATTTTCCTGGCTGATACTGGTCACTAGTACTGGATCTTTGTATGCTGGTGACTGCCTAAAGCTACTGTACTTTGGAGTGCATCTGAAGATGCAGATTAATAACTACGCATTAATAACTGTGTTTGAATGAGGAATGAAACAGTGATGTGATCTGGTTCCAGTAACAGTTTTGGATAAAGTGAATTTAGTAATGGTTTAATAAAATGCAATAAGTTTATACTGTTTTAATGTTGTACTGTGCACAATCATGTTATTTCCAATAATCTTACTTTAGTCTCTTTTTGTCAATATGTCACTACTTACCAGAACATTAGGGGTGATGGGGAGAGTTCTCACATTGACATGGTATTTGTACATGTGCCTGCCTTTTGAGGTGCTTTTTCTCGAAATTTGGTATATTGGTCGGGGGGGGGGGGAGAACCTCCAAAATTGGATGCTTTTGAAAAAAAAATCCACAAAAGCACCCAATTTGGTGAAAATTGGGTGCTTCTTCGACCAAAATGGTATTAATGGGTGGCAAATAGCCTTAAAATAGGTATAGAGAACCCGGGATACAGAACGGTCGGTTTTCAAAATCTGGCAGGCTCATTATGTGTATGATTTTGAACTTCAGTGATGGAGCAGCAGCTCAATATAAAAACTTCAAAAATCTGACCAATCTTTGTTACCACCTTGTCGACTTTGGGCTCAAAGCTGAGTGGCATTTCTTTGCCACCAGCCATGGGAAGAGTCCCTGTGATGGTGTGGATGGTACTATCATAAGACTAGTGGCAAGAGCAAGCCAACAGGCCACTGAAACAAATCAGATCCTTACAGCAGAAGATATGTATAAATGGTGTAGGGTAAATGTAGATGGTATTCATTTTTTGTATGTCACCAACGCCGATGTTCAAGATCACATACAGAAATTTGATCTTGAATCTCGGTATGCTTTATCCAAAACTGTTACTGGAACCAGATCACATCACTGTTTCATTCCTCTTTCAAACACACAGTTATTAATGCGTAGGCTATCTTCAGATGCACTCCAAAATACAGTAGCTTTAGGCAGTCACCAGCATACAGATGATTTTCAACAAAGATCCAGTACTAGTGACCAGTATCAGCCAGGAAAATACATTGCTTGTATGTACGATAAGGAATGGTACATCGGTGTGATTGATGAACGATCCGATGAAAATAGTGATGTTCATGTTAAGTCCATGACACGATCAAAGCGTAGTAACACACTGTCCTTTTGTCCGATTTGTTCTTGATGAATGACCCAAAAACAATGTTCAAATGAAGCTCAAATGCTGAATTGACTGTGATAATGGTTTTTTACATTTTATCAAGTAATATTTTTGATGATTGTGCACCTT
Source organism: Ophiothrix spiculata (assembly GCA_000969725.1). Lineage (NCBI taxonomy): Eukaryota > Metazoa > Echinodermata > Ophiuroidea > Amphilepidida > Ophiotrichidae > Ophiothrix > Ophiothrix spiculata. The sequence continues at coordinate 5,281 of JXSR01S026867.1, read as the reverse complement.
GTACAACCCAACCAAACTGCATCACTGGTGTATTTTGGACGCTAAATACAGAATACTAGTACCGGGGTACCTGATCTTCAAGCAGCTATTTAACAATGAAGACATTAAGAACCCACTATTTTTATTTGATATATAGGATCATTATGGAAGTAATTTCATCATGTATGAATTTGGTGATGGTGAGAAGCTTCCCTCGGGGTCAAAGGTCACCACAAAAACGTGGGCCTTTTTGAACCTTTTGATAATTAGCCATCTTTGACACCCTTCATTCTTTTTTTATTTAGCTACTAATAGATTTATTTTACTTACTAGAGTCAAACTGCATGCCATTTTATTCATTAAAGGCAAAAATAAAGGTTTTGTTCATCTAGCATAGTGAGGAGGGGACGTCAAAATCGCAATTTTTACTTGCGCACCCGCATAAATTGCCATTTTCAGGCCTCCTTAGTGGCAAATGGGGATGGGATACACTGTTTATGATGCCAAAATCTGTTAATTTGGCATACAAATACCCTAGATACCAATTTCTAGCATCATAGCTTGTTCCATTGTAAAAATACGAGCGTCTGAAATCTGTGAAAAGTGATGCGGCAATATTGGCTAAAACTGGCCCTTCCGTATATCATTTGAAGCCAACTTTGAGGTCCTGTATTTTTTTTATTGAGTCAAATAGAGGATTGTCCTTTTATTAATGGTCACAACCCATTGTGGTTTCCCTAAAAAAATCAAAATAAGGAATAATTGACCCTTGGTTTGATATTTCCAAGGGGGTTATAAATGGAATTTTGGCATGTGCGCATCAAAAAGGCCTATTCGGACTACTTCGGAACCACATTTGAGGTCTTGTAATTTTGTTATTAACCAAGAGGGAGGGCTATACTGTTTTAAGTGGTCATAACCCAATGTGATATATCAAAATAAAGTCAAAATAAATAGTAGCTAACCTCTAGTTTGATGGGGAGGAGGGGTCAAAAATGAGATTTTAGCATGTGCGCATGGTGTTTGCCGTCAAAATATGCATTTTCAGACGTTAGTATGATCAAATATAGACATTTAAAATGATTGTTGAGGCCAGAATCTAAAAATATGTGTCCCAATAATCACATATCTCAATAAACAGCACTGTAGTTTGCTTTAATATGGAGATATGGTCTACTTAATTTCATAGTTTTCTCATTTTTCTCAGAGCTGGGGGGTCTCGGCCAATTTTCAAAATGCTGTTTCTCAAAAACGACAAGGAGTTGCGACTTGAAATTTAAAATGTGTTCATTTGGGTATATGAGCTATTTTACAAGTGAATTTGAACAAAATCTGAAAGGGTGACCAGCCATACCCTTGGTTGAGTTGGCATGGAATGACCCAGTTAGCTCTTTGTAATAGCACTAATTTAATGACAATCCAAATAAAACATATTTTTTTGTAATAGCACTAATTTAATGACAATCCAAATAAAACATATTTTTTTGTTTACCAACCTAACACTGTCGGATGTAAAAGAACATCACGGGCTAGGCTACGGCCGTTCGAAATAAGAGTAGCACCTTCCCCGGCAACCGTGACCGTATGTCAAAATACGTCATCTACTCTAGGACCAGAGTGCATAGTCACTATACCTTCAAAAGTATATCATCTCTCTAGGACCAGAGAGCTCATCTAGATGCTGAAAATGCTTTGATGAGAATAAGCGTAGAAGTAGAAGTAGTAGACTAGTGGTAGTAGTACCGACGCACTGGGAAGTTTTAAGCTTACCTTCAAAGTGACATCACATAGCTTTCCTCTTCGTCTAATTTCCTCCATCGCAGCAAATCCCTCACAAGGAAACCCCTCCTTTTCAAAAATCACAATCCCTTCTCCGTCGTCATCTTGCTTCAAAGGCATTTTTCTACTAAACCTAACAGGTTTTGCTCAGTTCCCGCAGCTTTCTCCCACCATCGCAGTCACCAATTTATGTTGTGAAGATTTTAAATTTTATTGCATTCAGTTAAAGTGTACAGGGATCACCCGTCAACTAGGGTTACCCATTACACCAAATTTAAAATAAATATTTACCAACAAATACAAATTTATTCTTAAATTTCATAAATGAAAAACAATAACCACTTGATATTACTTAAAACAAAAAGAACTTCTTAATAGCAATGACTTTTTAAAACAGATGCAAATAAAATAAACGCATATTATACGCTTTTCTGTAATTTTGGCTTCGAGCCATGGCTGCGGACCATTTTCACACATACACTCTTAAAAATGCCTAGTCAAATTTGACTAGATGCCGGGTGCAATAAGAGCTCACTAGATTCTAGTCATTTTTTAATAGATTATCTAGTCAACTTGACCAAATATCTAGTCATTATGACTATAGATAATCTAGTCAAAAATGAGTAGATATCTGGTGAGCTCTTGCACCCGGCATCTAGTC
>JXSR01S026866.1:7759-26853 GCA_000969725.1 Ophiothrix spiculata | reverse complement strand
TTTCTGGATGTTGAAATAAAGGAAAAATATACAAAATAAAGTCTACGGGGGTTCGTTATTCGGGTTTCAAATCGAGTCTACGTGGTCTAGTCTTCAGACTCCTGACAATTGAGTCACAATTTTGGAAAAAAGAGATTCTAATCTGTCCTGTGAACATTGGTGAATACAAATGATTCCTTGAATATGTAAAATTGAAAACTCCGAGTCGGTTTCTGCAAATATTTTTCATTAAATATGTTATCATGCAGTCAATTTTAAGATTTCAACTCTAGGGGTAGTAATTTTTGTGATCGGCAACGGGAATTAACAATGACAGAAAATCTAAATATTTTGATGTATAGGGGTTGAATATGATAATGAAACTGGCATATCTTCCATTAACATCGCTAACAGGTCAAATAATGCAAAAAATCCCAAAATGTCTGAATTAAAGTTTGGGGATGCTGCTGAACCTGTCCAATGTAGTGGAAAACAATTAGTCGTCGTAAGTGAAGAATTGGTAGGACCAACAAGCCCGTTGCAAGGGGGGGGGGGTGCGGTGGGGGCGTCGCACCCCCGACAAAAAAGGTCCACAAAACCCCTGACAACCGACAAAAAAGGTCCACAAAAATTCCCTAAATGTCCACCAAAAGAACACCTAAAGCACCAACACCTGGAAATGTCACGTAGGTCGTTTCTTTATAAAATGCTACACAAAATGCTTGGAAAACTACTGAAAACTTCCCCCCCCCCTTTTTTTTTTGCTTGTCACTTTTGTCAAAACCACTTAAATTAGTTTAGGGTCGACCAAAACGAAAATGTTCCCCCCACCACCCACCCCCCAAAGGTCCACTTTTTGAAAATCCGCATCCCCCTTAAAAAAATCCTGGCTACGGGCCTGGGTAGGAGATTTGGAATCAAAACAAAGACGAATCGTTAATGCTAGCAAAGGAACAACAGAAATCAAAGAAGCCAAATTCATGGTTGTGATTGATCAAAGCATACTTCTTTTCCATCTAGATGAACATGATGAAGAGATAAATATATAAATAAATTCATGCTAAAACTTTCACTTGAGTCTGATCATTTATCATGCTTATGCGCTTAGAGATATGCGTTAAGTATAGTTTTTGCGCTTTAGAAATTGTTATGATTATTATTACTATTATTTTCGATAAAAAAGGTACAATTATTGTACCTTTTTTACCGTCTGACGTCCATTATGTTCTCAATTAGATATTGCTTCTGCGGCAACTTTATTTAGATTTGCTTTCAAGTTTGGAGCTTTACACGTTTAATGATTCTCACGTTTCTGAATTCATGTAAAAAGATTAACCCAATAATCACGATAATATTGGACAATTTTAACTTTAGATAGAAAGTGTTATATGTATAATTGAACACTTCAAGGTGTTCAAAACCAGGTGTTCATTAGAGTGTAATGCTCACTTTTTTCACTCTTATTTCAGTTTTTCCAATCGTTTACATTTAGAGAGTATACGGTCTAAGTATAAAGATATCTTTGTATACAAGGCTGTTCTCATTCTGTCCCCATTTAGTGTTCGTTGACGAATCAAATAACTTTACAGCTTTCCTGCCAAGAATGTGATATGGTGTATCATGGATGATTCATTCCTACAAGTAAAATTCAACTAATTATTCTTGATAATATACAAATGACACTGGCTTAGTAAAGTTCAAGTTGATGTCTGTTCAAGTCCACCCTAATTGTCTGACTCACATTATTTGCTACTAAATATAAGTTCCATTCTACAATGACATTTTAAACAAAAACTAAACAGCAAAATCTTGAATATTTTACTTTAAATGACTTATTCTAATTGGATGGGCACAGACCTGTCCGATTGAAAAGTGAAAATGTGTTAAGTAATGGTAACCATAAAATTACTCACACAGTAAAGTATATAGGCAAATGGAAAATACATTTTTTTTCCATAAAATCAAAACGGTTATTCCAATGTAACTGAAATTTGAAATTGAAACATCTTAAGTGGTGATCTTTCATATGACAGTAAAAACTAAAATTTGAAAAATCGGACCATGTATCTTTAAGAATTTCTTAAAGATTTTAACCTCTTCCCGAGTAGCCTCAAGTTTTAATACCAGTCAAAATACACACACGCTATATCACTGAATATGGCACTTAACATGCTTTTAACACTTTATATGTGGGAGTCGAATTTGTTTTGTGAGTAGACTAAAGACGGGTATACATAAGAACTTTTAAAGTTGTTATGTTTAAAAGTCTATACATGAATACTCAGGCAGGAATCGACTCTTGGTCGGAGGTGGGGAGATGCCAAGCAAAGTTATAAAACAATTCCTTGGGAGATGCAAGTAGCATAAGTTTCGTCAAAAGAAAGGGCCCATATGGATTCAACATTTGGGTTTTTGTTTAGATAATTAACAAATTGCTAAACTAAATATGCTATGCTCGCAATTAGTGTCAGGGTGTCAGGTTTTGCTCAAATAATATGGTAATTTGTCATTTTTTTCCCTTTTTACTTTGGTTTAATTTTGGTCGCCATTTTGTTGCGAAAGAGTTCATCCAATTTTCGAACCATATAAATTATTTGCAGTATGATTTTCAAAACGGGAGTTTCAATGTAAAAGGTAGTTTTCGAGATTGCAATTTTTTTAAGCAATACACCTAAATTACATATATTTACAATACCATTCACGCGGCATTTTAGATATTTAGGGAGCAACAGTTTTTCTGCTAGACTATCATTTACTTTGTTTGTTTGTTTGTTTATTTGTTTGTTTACCTCGGTTGGTCCGTGACGGACACATGCCATTAAATCCATGATGAACTCATGGTCTCTTCGAATCCAAGCTCATACAAAAGTACCAAACTGGACAGTGGCGTAGCCAGGTTTTCGAAAGTGGAGGGGCCACAATATGAAGACGAACCGACAGAATTGGATGACCATGCGAGCGGAGCGAACTAAGTGATCGGAACGAATAACGGGTGGGGTCCAGGAGCCCGCCTTAGGGCCCCTGGTGGGGGTCCATGGGGCGAAGCCCCCGGAAGCTCCGGGTTTTTAGCTATTTGACACAGGAAGGCTAATTGCAACATTTTTGGATTTATGTAGTTATAATGGTGCCAAAAATGCTGTGAAAATCATCTACATGAGGTAATTTTTGCAGAAACCGACATTGACAGGCGGCCTACGGCCGCTTGGACCGATGCGGTATCGCTGCGGCCGGTCGGCTCAGGTTTACCGACGGGCGCTTTTTTAACCGACGGACGGTCAGTAATGGGGGGGGGGGGGCACGGCCCCCCGGCCCCCCTCTAGCTACGCCACTGAACCTGGATAGCCAGAAATGGCTAATGCACACTGGTCAATGCATCTTTGAAAAGATGCCGAAAGATAGCAAGAAAAAGAGAAAGATTGTACTTGTTTCACTTCATTTCAATACATTATCATCTAGGTTACGGTATATCCAATAAACTCGCCCATTTCATATTAACTCGCATACATATTATTAACTGATTCATGCCATAATAACTCGCATATTACAAACTTCCCTTTTTCCTTCCCCAGTTTAATAGCATATGCCGGCTGTGTATCAGAGGCTAAGGGGCAATCACGGACAACAGCAATACCTCGCCCCGTTTATTGCTCACCAATTTGTTTGCGTTTTCCCGTATTACTGACAGCTTTAAAGTAACAATAGGTCTTCTGACTTTGCCCTAAGGGTAAAAGAGGACAATAATACAAGTTCTCTCGCTAGAGTGCGTTTAATTGTTGTGTTAACCAAATCTCTGGTGAATGAATTCCGATACTCAATGCAAACCGTGACTGGATGTGAGGTTTATTCCTTGCAGGTATAAAGCTGCAGCAGTGGCCCGGCAGCAGTACTAATCGAGTTTTCCTACAGCTATGTTGGGTGAGATGGATATCTCTGTAACGCAATGTGTTTGCTTTCTATAAAAAAATAAGAATATTTGATGTTTTCTACTTTCATTGACTGATTTTTCTTTACAGAGGAAATATTGGATGCGTACTGCTTTAAGAGGTGGCAACGTTGAAAAAATGGATTAATTCATTTCACAGTGCTCAAAAAACTTCAGTTGAATAGAGTTTGAGAAAGCTTTTGATTCTTTGGATCGTTGGAAAGTGTTGTCGCTTTTGAGAAAGCGTTTGATTCGTTGGATCAGAATTTCAGTGTATGTTTTGTGGTACCTGGATCTTTTATTTTTTATCAAACATTGGAAATATGGCTTTAAGTCGTCACCAGATTTGTCTTCTTATCCTTGTAGGAATTTTGTTAATTGATCTCACGATTGTAGAAGCGGGTAGAAAGGATAAAGGTAGGGATAAGGATAGAGACAAGAAGAAATCAAGAAATGAACGAACCAGAAATGAACAAAATAAAAATGAACGAAGCAGAAAGGAAAGAAGCAGAAATGAAAGAAGCAAAAACAAAAATAAGAAAGTGTGTTATGAAATTGAATCGGATTTTTGTAAAGATGTTCTTCATTATAATGTAACAAGATTACCTAATCAGTTTGGACATAGGAAATTGCGTCACGCAGAAAGGTTCCTGGAGGAGATGGCGATGGTTGTGGAGACAGGATGTTCTCCCTACCTGAGAGCATTTTTATGTTCTATTTATCTTCCTGAGTGTCCGGACAGAAAGAAGAATGATCCGCTGCCACCATGTAGGACCCTGTGCGAAAAGGTAGGTATATACAATGTAGATTGGTCAAAAATAGGTTCATTTTAGGCACTGTTCCTAATATCAATAACCCTACATAAGGTACTTTTTTTTAACCCAAGACATGTAAAACGAACATATTTTGTGCCTAAAAAGTTGCATTTAATGTGCAGTGTCAATCCTCTAATTGCTTTTAAGAAAACTTTGATTTATTAGATTACAATAATGTAAAAAGTCTCTATTTCAAGTTGGTATAGAATGAAAGAAGTATATATTTTCCCGAGTGTTGGTCAAAAGACGGTGTGGGATTAATAATCATGATAATGAACCAAAATTGTCACAACATAGCGGAAAGAACAATTCGTTAATTTCGTCAATAAATATGTGTGGGGCCCTCATTCTTTTTCACCTTAATGAAGGCCTACCATCACTCAGTGTTTCTTTTAGGTTAACCATGTTTACGACATTGTGAACTTTGGGTACTTTATAGTTATTTTTAGTTTTTTTTCCCGATATATTCATGTAAAACACTTTGATGTATGTATTATGTAATTATATTTTCTATATAATTGTGATTTTGCACTAAAATTACATAGCAATTGGCAAATGCACACGTATGTTGACTCACGTGGGTTTTGAGGACATAATATTTACTTAAATAAGTCGCAGAACTTACATTTTAGCTACGTGTGAAATAATAGACTTTACCACTACAAAAACGTGTTATGTTGAACTAATATTGGCAAACATTAACACACACCATGGTATGAATAATGACAGACAAATATATCGAATCTTGGAAGCATTGGATCTAAAACCTACAAAAAAAGCTACCAGTGTTTATAATCAGGGCCTGAAAAAATGTTAATTTCCTGGCAAACACTGTGAAATTGTTTGCTGATCTTATACAAATTTCCCTCCAAAAGTCCACAATTCCCTCTAAAAGTGCAAATTTCCCAGCAAGGAGCTTGCTGAAATGCCCATTTTTCCCATCATGGATATAATGTGCATGTTTGAGGAATCCACTTCTAAGTTGGTGCATATGTGTGGCAACTGTAAAAGTAAAAGCACAACATGCTTTAAAATAATTATATAGGTGGCAACTATAATTGAAACTTGAAGTACAATACCAAACAAAGCATTAGGGTAAACCTAATGTGTGTTTAACATGGTTTTAGAAGTCTTTGCAACATTTTACTGTGAAATTGTGCAATAACTTTGCTAACCTATCATAGTACACAAATATGCAAGTGCAAGCAGAAAAGAAAATATTAAAGCCATGGAATTATTATACAAAACCAACCAACAACATAATTTGTATGTTTAACAAACTCTCTGCACTATTTCTGCGGGCAAATAGACAATGACTTTACCATCAGTGTTATCATATAATGTTCTTCAAATCATATGGGCAGGGATGGCAAACTTAAGCCCAACAAATTTGTAGCAAATTATCTGGAAATCACCCATAAGCCGGACTATCATTTAATGGTTTACGCGTTACGGGTGATACAAGTATTTTGTAAAGAAAGTGCTTTTGAAATTCGTGTGTGTTGTATTGCATTGATTTTATTGGATATTAGTAGTAAACGTCATGAATGTAACGGTAATATGGATCTCAGGGTTTCTCGCAATGTTGTTAACTTTGATATGTTGTTGATTTGATTCAGTACAGAAATTTACGCCTTGCTAGACATGTTAGTAAAAGTGCATATAATTATTTGAAATTAGCTGATGAATATAAAAGAGTATATGTGTACCGCCGCGGCAAAAGGGTCCAGTTGTCGGCTCGTACATGTTGCTCCTTGTAGCATATCTAATGTATGGTATTTGTATACATCAGATATGCTACAATGAGCAACATGTAGGGGTCGACAACTGGACCCTTTTGCCGCGGCGGTACACATATATTAAATGCAAAAATAGGTCGATGTTTCCTATAAGTGTACGATATATCAAATTTGCATGCAAAAGTCAAACTTGAGTTACATCTTAAAATGTAGATATCATTTATTAAATTTTGAGATGATATTAAATATTGATAGAAATGTGAGCATTATTTCAACAGGTGAAGCAATTATGTACCGTCTATTCTGAGGAATTTTAATCAATTACCGTTTTAATATAGAGTAATAATAATGAGGATTTGGACTCAAGCGCATTGGTGTCTTTCGCGCAGTGTATAGTCTGATTTATACCAAAATCAAGTTGCAGTTAACTCCTGTTTTTTCAAACAAACATCATTCTGATTTATACATTGTAAAGTTCTCTAAATGGAGAAGAATTTGAAGAAATCTTTATGTAACATTAATTTTAACACGTACATTCCAACAGAGTTATGATTAAAGGGTTGGAAAAGTCGGAATAAAGGAATTTTAGCAACGTTATGAACAAGATTGATTTTAACACGCTAGGTTAACACATAACCTGTGGAGATACGGCAAAGGGTCGAGATTCCTTATTGAGATACGGCAAAGGGTCGAGATTCCTTGTTAGACAATTATGATATCATATTTGATAAAAGTTCAACGTCAAGTGGATATGTGCCAGCGAGATAAATTAAGCTCTATTATGTTGACAATACGTGTACAACAGTTGACATTAACCCAATGGTTGCTTGCTGATTCAGTTTGATTTTTGACAAAAAAAATCCTTTGAAACATCCATAGCCTAAGTGTTGTTTGAAATTTGACATTGTAAATAAAGAGTGCAAAGAATAGAATAGAAAAGGTTAATGTGCTGTACAAGAGCAGCAATGGTGTCCTCTTTTTAATATAATTATGCGTACCTGTGATGATTTTTAAAAATCACATGGTTAAAAACTTTTTCTCTTCCCACAGTTTACCCAAATCTTATGCATGCCAATTGAAACCCAAGTCGCGTGCACTATTTCAATTCCGTTGTTCTGTCTCCTTTTTAGCGAGTTTTTCGGAAGAAACCAGTGTGTAAATATGTTTTGATAATTTTTGTGTAATAAACTATGTTGTCATGGAAATTTATTTTCAGCAAGCAACTTGGTGTTGCTTTAAAGGGACTGGCCTAGATTCTTCCCACTATTTTTTGACCTTCATATTTTTACATGAATCGATAGAACATAGATATAATCTACAAGTAGTTAGTTGTCTATGATTTGAGGAATATTGGAGAAAATTGCAATTCTTCTATAATTTTTTTTTTGACGCCGGCGGTAAAAACTGGTGTGTAAATATAGTTGCGAAACTTTAAAAGATCTTGTTTCTACACCTGTGATTGGCAAACAATTTATTTTTGATGAAATTGTTTCTCTAGTATGTATTAAATTATCTCCAGGAGCTTTGTTTGATTCTTTATCTGCTAAATCCATCTGAGGTACAAATTTAGAAAACACAGGATAGTCACACTACCATCAGAGAATTATATATTGCAAATTAATTATATCTCAATTTGAGCCATCTGAGCCATATCTGTGTAAATTTCTGTATACCTTTTTGGATTTTACTACACTTTTAAACTTTTCCTATTTCCATAAGTTTTTAATTGTAAGTGGAATCTATATAGACTAGTCCCTTTAATAAGGTGCCACTGATATGTGAATTTACAAAATTGAATGGAAATTGAACCTTCCATGCATATAAAATTCTGTTGTAAAAGAAGACTCTTTTTGAACATGCTGTGACTATTTTCCCATATAGCACCTCCAAGGAAACATCTAGATATTACCAGACACTTCACAATGATATGAACAGAAATTGTGAGAAATTGTCACCTTTTAAGTTCAAGTTATGGATTATGATACTGCTGTTAACCTAGAAAATCATGAGTTTTATATATAAATGTTGTACTACCAACTTCCCAAGTAAACTTTACACGTTTCAATCCCTGAACATCGACCGCACTGATTCCTGTGACAATAAAGAAGTTATAAATGTCTCCTCCGATCAAAATAGAGTTTTATTAAGCTGAAGACGCCCTACTTTTTTTTATAGGGCGGTTTAAATTACTGAACAAGAATCATCATGATTTCGGCAACTCGACATGCTCTAAAGGGTGCACCATTAGATTTTTTTTTGGGGGGGGGGGAGCAGGATGTTGGGTTCGGGATTGAATTTCTTTTTTTTCGCGCCACGTTCGGGAGCGATTTTTTCTTAAAAGTTACTGCTTTTTCCCTATTCCATGGTAAGGGAGGAATTTTTTCTTCTTCTGCATATGGAGGGGGAATTTTTATTTCATAAGAACATCCTGCCCCCCTATGGAAATCTAATGGCGTGTCCCTTGGTATTTTTTGTTTCTATAAGTATGACAATTTCTGGCTCAATAGGAGATCATGAATATATTGACATTGTTGAAATAAAATTTAGAACATTTTACTCCAGGGAGGTTTTATTGGTAAATCAATTTTTTTCGACCCCTAATTAGCTCGAAAACGACGCGGTCGATCTCGATTTTTTTACCAAAAGAAGGGCAAATACTATTTAGGCAATTACAAAAATCAACAGCCCGAAATATTGCGGCGTTAAAATGCAAGAACCGAAAAAAAAAATGTTGGGTACCATGGTACCCCCCTTATGCAATTAAGTGTTAAGTATCCGTCAACCAAACCCTTGTTTCAACATTATCCAATTACTCCACAGATTTGATTGCAGTCGGTTTAATGTTTGAAACCTCTCGCCTTTCTTCTTCTTAAATAAATACAATATTGCAACAAAATGTGTCTTGTTTGCTAAATGTAATTGGATGGAGTGTTTTGTCATCTGCTAGAATAGTCTTCTGTACACATTACAAATAGAGTGATTTAAAATATTTGTTTTGGCGGTAAACATGGAGAAAGATGTTCTAATAAAGAAATGTCCCTTTGATATCTACAAGTACACAGAATTGTGTGAACCAATTTGATTTGCTGTTCGTCGTGTGCGTTTGATTTTAGAATTGGAAGATTATTATTTTGATTGGTTAAATATTTAAATGTTCCAACTTATTAAAATCTGTTAATGTCTCTTTGATATCTACAAGTACACAGAATTGTGTGAACCAATTTGATTTGCTGTTCGTCGTGTGCGTTTGATTTTAGATTTTGGAAGATTATTATTTTGATTGGTTAAATATTTAAATGTTTCAACTTATTGAAACCTTTTTAACTTTTTAAAACATAATACATGTGTGGCACCAAGGTTGAACTCGCTGCACACACTTGCTTGATTTAGTATTAATGCAATTCCGAATGAAGTGTATATTTTTGCAAATGATTTAGAGCATGTTGGTTGTGACAAGCGGTTTCCTTACAGTGATGATTTGTTTTGAACCATGTAGACATAAATAAACAAACAAACAAAAACAAAACGAACAGACAAACACACAAACGAATGAATAAATAAACACCTCAAAATATCAAGCAAGCAAACAAGCAAACAAACATACATACATACAAACAAACAAACAAACAAACAAACAAACAAGTACCCTGCTTTGTTTGTATATAATTATTCCTTGCTCTTGATTATTATTTATTGAACAGCTAATTGTTAAAGTATCGCCTTTGTCAAATAATTCTTTAATTTATCAAACACCACTTTTGTTGATTTTGTCAATACTTTTAAATGAAAACTGCAGAATTAAAAGTATTATTAATTTTGTTATTTTGGCACCGAATACGTCTCTTAAAGTTAAGTTAAGTTAAGTTAAAGGTACATGGTCCGATTTTCAAATTTAAGGTTTCACTGTCATATGAAAGATCATCACTTAAGATGCTTCAATTTCAAATTTCAGTCAAATCAGATCATCAATTTTGATTTAATGAGCAATTTTGTATTTTCCATTTGCCTATACTTTACTGTGTAAATAATATTATGGTTACCATAATATTAATAATATTAACACATTTTCACTTAAATCTCCAAAAGCACAACATGTTTCAGCCGTAAAATTTCACAATTTCAATATGAGGAATATTTTGGTAACAAAATCTCAGAAAGTTTGAAAAAATGCTGACCCAATCGGACAGGGCTCCTTTAAAGTTCAACATACAACTTGTACCATGATACTTTTGTGCCATTCTGCCGGACTGAAAGAAGAGAAAAAAGAAATCCGTGTCGATGAAAAAAGAAAAACGAAGGTCATCTAAAGTTGGTGAGCATTTTGCTTCTATTCATGTTACCGACATAATATGATTCAACAATGTTCTTTTGAGCCGGAATAAGGAACATTTAATCTTGGCCGATGAAACCTATTCACCATTTTCTATCCATGACATTGACCCAATTCAACAATTTCAAGAATGTGATTCATCATTATCGTTTTATCAAAATCTTGATGGTAAGACTTTCTGTTCGTCAGTTTGATACCAAGTAAATTAAGAAGCACACTTTATACCTTCGATATATTATGGGGCATTTTATATGTCATATCGAAAGGCACGGTTTTAGGTAAAGGTCCCAAAATGAAAATTGATTTTTTTTTTGTCTCATCTGAAAGAAAATATTTTAAGCTTTAAAATGACACTTTGCTTTTGGTTATTGGATGTTCGATTGCAAAGTTATGTATCCAAATTGGTAAAAGGCATCGGGCTGATTCAGAAAATTATAGTTCTGACAAAATCGAGTTTAAAGTTTCTGTAATGGTAAAACTTGAATGGAGAAAGGATTTTTATCTCGGTTTTTAAAACATTTGTCTTATGTTCTGGATGTTGGAACCTGATAAATATGATAGAATACACTTGAAAGGTGACGTTTCTTATGAAATTAGAAATTCGACCTTGGACGTGATTTTTGACTATGCTCAGCTTCAATAGCCCCTATCTCGTAATTTACTATGCGGCCGATAAAATTTCGAAATTTTGTCCAATGCCCCTTTAAGGTACCTTTAGATAGGACGGGTCATATATAAAGACACCTCTTTGACTCTCTTAAACGTTAGGACCCTCTCTTATGATGATTTTCTTCCAGTGTATGTATTTGCTTTTTTCATGTTTTTATCTGTTATGGATCATTTGTTATTTATTTCTTTTCAACCAAGTTAGTTTGGTCCTTTGGAATTGATTATTGACTACATTACAATTATATTTATTTTACAAAACAAAAAATATAAATTAATTGGTTGTTAGAAATTAAACATGGTTCGCTTGTCGTTTAACATTAATTGCATCATAAAATTATTTTCCGAATGATTTAATTAATTATGACTTTAATAGATTATTATACTAATACGAAACAATTAAATTGGATTAAAACAACTGTTAATACTTAAAACACATGTCATTAGTAGTTTCCTTGTGTATTCACTTAAGTTAATTTACCGTATGATTTTTTTAACGCTTATGACTGTATAAATACTATAAGATCATATGGAACTCGTTACAAGATATTCTTATTCAAAAATGAACGTTTATAAGCACACGATCCTTTGAGCATATACGTCGTGTATGATACCATTTAAGCATGAAAATATAATTAACACTATAAAATTGAATTGCTTTTTACAAAATCTAAAAACTGAAATTTATCCAGAAAAAAGGTTCAATTGTCTAACTTTGACCGGACAATGGTACAAAATTGTTCACCGGAATCGATTTTGAATGCTTTTTTTTCTGGATAAAATTCAGTTTTGAAGATTTTATAAACGTCATTTAGATTTGACTATGTTATAATTTATGACTTTGTTTCCTCCAATAGTTTTCACTTATATGGTATTTAATCATTTTACTGAAAATTACTTCAAGTTCATAGCATTCTGGTATTAATGTGCCTTTCATGTATAAGAATAGAGCAATAATACTTTTAATTATTTTGAAGTTACAGTTAAGTTGGTGTGCAGGTGTTTTTCCCATGGAATCAGTTTGGAGATCTTGAAAATAACTTTATCACATAAAGCCAAGTAAAAAAATAAACATGTTTCTCGTCCCCTCCCGCATCGTTTTTTAAGGATTTTTAAAAATATTTTTTTTTACTTTTTGTACTTCATGCATGTAACTTATTTGTAAAAAGTGTTTGAAAAGTTTAAGTCTGTGCAATAGGTTTGCTTCAGTTCAATAAGCATTTTAAAGCATATTTTGTTTTGATCAACTCTTCCAGTATGTTCAAAACTCAAAAATAAAAAAGGCCTCCTCTTCCAACAACACATCTGGTATCGATACACTGGGTGAGAATGGGCCATTAATGGGCGATTTTGCATTGCCATTGAAATAATAAATAAAATAAAAAGTACCTCTTCCTC
This sequence comes from Ophiothrix spiculata, assembly GCA_000969725.1. Classification (NCBI taxonomy): domain Eukaryota; kingdom Metazoa; phylum Echinodermata; class Ophiuroidea; order Amphilepidida; family Ophiotrichidae; genus Ophiothrix; species Ophiothrix spiculata. The sequence goes on along the minus strand of JXSR01S026866.1, from coordinate 14,004 downwards.
CTTTTTTCAAAAACCCGGACGAGAAATGTGTTTCATTTTTACTTGGCCTAAGGTAGTGTAAGGTTTCACCGTAAAACACAATAAGTAAGAAAGCGTATGCGAAAAATTAGATGGCATATAATTTGCGAATGTATATCTAAAATCTGATAAGAAAAAAAGATTCATTGCAATTTGCAAAGCTAACTTTAAAAAAATGGAACATACACGTTCTTAACTATCATGAATATTGAAACCATATAAATATCAGTGCTTTGTTATTTTTTTTGCTTCTCTTAGTTGTATTATAGGTATTTGTCCTAATACTAACTAAGCAAATCTCTAATTTTAATATACTTTTAAAATTAGCATTGAGATCATTTTGATATCAAAGCTGTAAGTTTATAGTTAAAAGTATACAAATGATTTTCTGTCACAAAATCTGTTTTGCCTCTGATATTAAAAGAAATAATTAAACGTACTCTAAAATCTGAATGCAATGTAAGAATTATGTTGATTTTCTCTCACAACGTGTTTCAGGTTTTGTTGGCAGCCTGGCAATTATAACAACAAAACATAAGGCCAAGTAAAAAAATAATGTTGTTTCTCGTCCCCTCCCTCCTCACTTTTTGGTGCCGCACCATGTTGTTGTTGTTGTTGCAAAAATGCTAAAAAGATGCTTAAAATTGAGCTAAATCGTTCTAATATTAAGACTCCGTTTTCCCTTTTAAAGGATTCTTTAAATTGTTGATGTTTTAAACGTTGAAACTGTTATCAAACCAACATCTATCCATATCACATAGAGTTAAAAGACAGCAACTGAATGTGCAGTCAACATCTACCAAGGATAACCCAACCTTAAAAAGAAAAAAAAACACCTCCCTCCCTCCTCACATTTTGAGAATTCTTCGGACGAGAAACAACTTTTTATGTGGCCTAACACGTTTGAATTACTAAAACGACAAAGTGTCTGGAATTCCCATAAATGGAGTTCTTCTGAGCTTTTTTGCGAAAATTGAGAAATATCAATATCATTAAGAGGTCGGGTTCGTGCTCAGGGGTGAGGATGAAACCATTTGATGAGATTTGCAAACGTGAAGAATGGCTTTTTGATTGGTCTGAGGAGCTCTTTGATCTAGTTTGAAAAGTTTCTATTGCAAGCTTGTGACGATATGTAGGTCAGTGTTGATGTTGCACTGTATGTATTTTTTGTTTTGTAGTCTACTTTTGAATTTTAACGGGTTCGCCGTCGAACAAGTTTTGAACGACAGTTCAAAACTTGTCCGACGGCGAACCCATTAAAATCTACCAATTGATATGAATTTCGCCGTCGTAAAAAACCTTTCTCCAAAAAAAAATGAAATAGAAATTTATTTCGTTTATTGTAAAAGTGAAAGTCACTCAGTGACCGCTGAAGAATACAGGCCTACTGAATGTGATCAGGTAATTTGAGATTTGAACTGAACAAACTATATAATATACACAAAACAACAGTTTTTTTGTCATTCCTTAATTACTTTGTAAAAAGTCCTTTAAAAGTATGACAAAGAATGTTTAGATCGGATATTGTTTCACTGACTAATGTATAGCTGAAAAAAAAAACTACCAAGAAAATCCTTAAAATGGTCCTTGCTATTTATACTAGAACATTATGAACATCAAAGCGATGAATATGACGTCTTTCTTTCAGTATTCTACATTATATATAAATTTAAGCGTGTTGATACCCTGTGACATTATTTCAAATAGTTTTAACCATCTTGAGAAAAACCCGTAAACGAGTTTTCATGACAGACTAAAAGTGCTAAGATTCAATGTCGAAATTTTATGTTACGATTCCGGAGCATTTTACAGTTCAGAATTTACAACCAGTTTTTTCGACCAATAATACTGGAATATTGACCAAAACTAATCAAAACTGTTATTGTAACCAACAATACTGGGATATTGACATGACTTTAACAATACTGGTATTTTGACCAACAATACTGGAATACAAAAACTTAACTAACTATATAATAGTACTGGACAATACTGGACAAAGTTTGGATATCAGTATCAGTTTGGATATAAGTATTGGTCAAATTTTGTGTACCAGTATCTGGGACCTGAAGTATTCATTTTCCGAAATTTCCGTGACATTTGTCTATATATTTCAGTATGTACTCTCATAACGCTTTAACTGTTCACTGCTTCTAAAAACATCAGTGTAAACATGGTTTAAAGGTCGTAAACGTAAATCTACGTGGACCTAAAGAACTCTTGTCTGATACGTGTTAGATTTTATGCTTGGAAAGAAAACTATAAATCGGGTGAAATAGAAGGTTAGAATGGATTTTGATTATGATGATGATGAGTTTTGCAAACAGTTGTATGCTGATAATGGTATCTTCTTGGTCCAATTGAGATTTGAAGATGTGAAATTTGGGTCATGCTTCTATATGATAGGTATCATGACGAACTTGAAGATCCTTCAACGCGGTACCTCCTTGAGTAACGGATGTAAAACGTAAATAATGTTAAATCAAATTAGATGAAAAATGTATATCTATGACAAGATGGGTCGGAGTTGGACCGAAGGTTGGTCGAAGGGGGGGGGGGGGGCAAACTAACATCGACATGGTAAACGTATGTGTCCGCCACGATAGAGCTTGCTTTCATGAAAAATTATACGTGAAATACCCAATTGTGTAAATGTTCTAAGTCAGCCAGTAGTAGTAAACATGAGTGAAATTTAAATCAATTTACTGGCCTTACTTGTTTAGAGCATCACTATTTATTTGCATTAATTTATTTGCATCACTGAACGTCGGATCGGGATGCGGGAGGTGACGGGAGGTCCCGAGTTCGATTCCGGGAGAAACCACCCATTATTAGCATGTACATTTCTGAGGTGCTTAAAAGTGTTAGGGTTAAGTATTGCGATTTTTCAAAGACTTGAAATATTTTTATTTAAAGACCCCATCCCCTGATACTTTTCCTTGACCTACAAACAAACATTACAGTCATTCTCAGGATATCGTGTCATCAATTTCCATTCAAAGACATACTTTTCTAAGGTGATGCTAAGAACATGCTCAACAATCCACAATGGACATGATTAAGTTCAAGATGAAATCATTGTACTATATTCATGTTTTTCATTCAAGTCTTTGCACGCAATACCCTCGTCACAAAATATACAATTCCCTTGCACGTGTATGGAGGAATGTTAGAAATTGTGGTGAAAAAATGCTTTAAAAAATGCATCGGTGTTTCCCTAAAGGATTAGGCCTAATTCTATCTATTTTTATGCTATGAAACATCAGTTGAATGACATAAAACATTAAAAACAAAAAAAGACTTCAAAATGAAAAGGTACATATCTGTTGTAGTAAAAATTTAATTATACCTATGATAAATTATGTAGATTTTATATATATACACATTTGTTATTACTAAAGTCCCAACAAGTCGGTCAGTGCAAAGCAGTGCAGTGATTACTTTAATGATAACATGTCTTGTACAATATTTTATATTAATATATATCTCTGAATAGATTATTATAGCCACCTTTGGGCAAAATAGCCAAACGAAATCAGATGTTGTTTTGAGGTGCCGCTCTACACTAAATGATTTGAATTATGATAAAATAGGACACCACTTTGACCTACTTATTGGAACCTTGTAAGTGCTTCACAAAACTTGAAAAAATATTTGAAATAAATATCAAGGATGCGTAGCAGTTTACGATACAATACGCGTTTGTTTTACAAATAGGAATCAACACTATTGCAATCATGTATTTTCGTGATGATTTTTGTCCTGAACTCGCTGTGTAATATCATTGACATCAAGTATTAATCGCTTTATTTATTTTTTTATTTTTTTTGCCTATCACTGTATCAGTTCGACCAGAATACTTTGGTTCGACTTTTCAATAACGAAATGTGTTTTTTGCACTGCGTTTGGTACGTTCTTCATAAATTATTATTTTTTATTATGCTCGACAGGGATTATATGAAATTTTCACCAGAAATCATGATTCACTTCAGACAAATTTCTGCCCTGCGATGTCAAAAGCAGATGAAACAAATATTTTTCTTACTAATCTAATAATCAAGAAGCAAGTGGACTTTTTATAGAATCAGCGTGGTTTTCTACCCATAGAACTGTGATTTAATCAAGTTTCAACTTAAGCAAAATCGCTTAACAGATTCTGGAAATGAAAAAGTGCAACTTAAGTTCTGACCCTAAGACCTGATTTTAGATTGAAATAGCAAATAAAAGTACAGAAATTTGATTGAGTTTGAATTAGAATACAAGTTGTTAAGTCACTGGAAATGTAATCGTTATTTGTGCTTTCACTTTAATAAAGTTTATTCGGTGAACACCATTGGGAGGAAATTTTAATTCTTTCATCGGTGAATTTCACTTTTGTACGATTTTTACAAATATTTTTTGTACAATTATATTTATTTTTATTATTTGTGTGTACAAAACAGTGCACCTCCTTTTCAATAATCAAAACATGCCTATAGTTAAATCAAGCATTCATGCACATTGTTAGGTGAAACTTGTAATTTGTAAAACTATTGAAAAAGGACTCAAAATTTAACAAAACAAAATCAAATTTGAATACCATCTTTACTCCAGCTACCGAACACCATGTACATAATAACTGTACTGTAGATGATTTGCAAAAAACAACTATATTTTTGTCATTGAACTGAATCATAAATGCATTTGTTTTAAAGTAAAACATAGCAGCTTTTGGTAAGGAATGCTGTGCAGATAACCAAAATTGAAGATTCTTTATATACCCCTCCCCCCTAAAAAAAATTACACAATTTTCAGCAAAACCTTGTGTGCATTCCGTATCCCAGTGATCGGGTTAAGGGCTTTTCCCAGAGATGCAGTTGCTTACGACTGCTGAATAACGATTATTTATAGTAAAAAAATAAAAAAATGTTGGCACCCTTTTTGCGTAAGAAAATTTTAATCCACACTGAACGCACGCTTTACTAACCCGTTTGGTTAATCACTTCGCTGCATACGCGAGAAATTATGCAGACGCAGATGTGCCATCAAAGTAATCAATTTTTATTAAAAATGTCCGTTTCTGTCATTTTTCTTGAAGAATAACACGGTGACCCTATTTTTTATTTCAGTATTTTAAAGTACGCAAAAAATGCTTTAACATTAAATGTAAAAAATTAAAAAAATCAACGGAGCCTTTACTATTTTACAAGCACATACTGATCGACTTTTTTGAGCTTTCCCCATACTTTGTGTGGTAAATCGGGTGATTTTTTTGGGAAATATGTACTTTTTGATATGTCTTTATCTCAAAAACGAACACGGTGACCTATATATGTTTTTATTTTAGATTCGTTATCAGCACAAATAAATCTACCCAATACTAAATTTTAAAGAATGGAGAATTTGCATCTCTGAAAAACCCCTTAAATGATGGTTTAAAGACGGTGTGTGTAAGTGAGTTAAACTTATGTTTCTCATGGTTTACAAACTATATGCCGTAGGCCATGAGGTGTTGGATTCAAAATGAAACAAAATGGGAGCTTGTAGTATCTTTTGTTTCTACATTCAAGAAATGGAATGTTAGCTGTTCTTTGATGTCGAAAGATCAATTGATATTGAGACTAATTAACCTTACCACATTTAAGAGTTTTGAACGATTAGCGACAGGCATCATTGTGATCTCAGGTCATTTTATTATTACTGAGACGAAAATCTGTTTTCATCGAGTTTGAGAAAGCTTTTGATTTCGTGGAATTATCTGTAGACTACAGGAAAGTTCAGACCCAAGACCCAATTAAGTTAAAGTGTTTTAATTTTAATTGATTCATTCATTTTTTTTAAAGAATAATTTATGCCTGGCAAATATTAAAGGAGTCCCAATTTTTCAAAATTTTGTTTTCAACGTCAAATGAAAGATGACTACTCAAGAGCTCTAAGTTTCAAATTTCAGCTGAATCGGTCAAACGGTTTTGATTTTATAGGCAATTTTCAGAGCCTATACTTTAATGTGTAAGATCACTTATGGTTACCATAATTAGACACATTTTCATATATATCTCCAAACCGGAACATAACTCAGCCACAAAATTTCACATGGGTTATGAGAAAAATATGAGCCGCATTTTGGTACCAAAATCTCACAAAAAAGAAGAAAAAAGTTGAGGCGATCGGACCATGCTCCTTTAACTGTTTGCATTTGGTCGACTTGATTAGATTTTTATATCTTTACCTTACACGAACATTGAAAA
>JXSR01S026865.1:15001-25560 GCA_000969725.1 Ophiothrix spiculata | reverse complement strand
AAATTCTCAACTTAGTCCGATTACAAAGGTGGAAGGCGGAGGCATCGTGATCGACACTCTGTGTCGAGAACCGCGCGGCCCGAGAACCGCGTATTCTAGTTTCATACTTCAGTTTATTTTTTTTAAATAAAAATTTGCAGATGATTTAAATAAATGCATGAATATTGTGAATCAGCAAACAAAATCAATTTCACCAAATTACAAACTTTGCTTGAATTTTCACCTGTAGTGCAAAATGAGGTTTAATGACTTGATGGATGATAGAGGCTGGAAATTAAGGCACATACCCTGTTACTTCGATCATGTGTGTATTTGAAAGCTTCGGGCCTTTTTGGCCTTTTGACCATTCCCACAATATCATTGTCATGTTTTGGATTGTTTTTAATACTAAATTTATGTATGATATTGTGAATAAAGTGATTTGATTTGATTGTGATTTGATCATAAGAACATGTTACCTTGATCATAAGAACACATTAAAATCCAGACATGGCAAACAATTACTGTTTTGGAAACACAAAATATGGAAGTACTTTCTGATCTGGTGAATAAAATATAACAAGTTAACAGGAGGACCATTGTAATTTTTCACCAAGGATTAGAAGTGGAGCTGAGGAGGTTCTTATGAACAAGATTATAGGGTATGTGCATGTCGAGATTTTAGGGAGAACTTGTCCATAGTATATTGAACGTGTCCAACTGGCATTTAAATTAGACATTCTGAGTGGGGCTATCAGATCAGATGATGTCTTCCCCAAAACAGGGAGCTTATTTCTAAGATTGAGGTTAGGGATGTGCGTACATTAGTTACTGAATCACTTCCAACTTTCTGAGATGAATCAACCCAATCATTTGATCTCAACAGACACAGAACTAAGTAATAAGTCATGTACTGAAAGTAATTTGTGACAAGCAACAAGTATTGAGTATAGATTAACCCTTTCCATGATCAGCTCATCGTCACGATCTAAATTAAGTCTGTGATACATAAGGCCTACATATATTACCCAGATGTTAACTATGTGTGAGCAATTAATCTTGATCAAAGGACATGTTACAAGAGCATGTCATCCATGTTGGAATAGTTTAAATGCAATTGAGACATTGTTGAGCCTCCTATGTCAACATTATGTCAAATGTGTGCCAATTTTATTGGAGGCAAATAAATCCATACTGTAAAAATTCATAATATATATATATATCTTGGGAGGGATTCTTTAATTATGAAATGATGAGGATATGCCGCTCAAATTGTGAAACCCATAGCCATGTCAAAGGGCATTTTAGGCCAAAAAATTGTCAAAGGTTTGTTTTAGGCCATAAAACTGCTGTTTTTTGACAAGTTTTGACCTATTTCTAACAATGTTTTTGTCAAAGAATATGTCTTAATTGACAGGTTTCTTTAATTTTTTGAAATTTGAGATCCTTGTCTAAGGATTTTGGGAATAAATAACACCCATGATTTTCTGTGAAAAAGTAACCCATTGGTGTGTCACACCATTAATCCCCCACACCCTCCCCGATTTATATGGGCCTAAATTAGGTTTGAACCTCCACTTTAGTAAATATAATTTAATAAGTTACAGCTCTAGAAAAATATATCCGTAAACAAATTTTATAGTTGTGATTTTAACAAAGCTCATCCTATCCTTTATCCTATGATATCATATTTCCATCAAAAAGTGTGGTGTTTTTTTTCAATTAAAATTTTTAAAATAATCTTGAAATCCTACCTCTGTTGTTTTGTTTTTTCAGAAATTTTATACTTTTAAATACTAATCAAGTATTAACTGGTTAAAAACAAGACAAACCCAGCAAACAATATTTGAAAATGTTTGAAAAAACTTAGAAAAATCACATTATGTATTTGTTTTTCAGAATTGATGAACTTGCAGACTAACAATTTATTTATGTAGTGAAATAGTTGGTTATCTTCCCGAGATAGCTAAACTAGAATAACTAGACTGGAATCTTGTATAACATCTTTAAGTACATATCCCTTCCTTAGCAAGCTAGAAGTATCTCTTTTATCATCATGTAATGAATTATTGACAAGGAGGCTCTATCAAAGAGAATTTCTCATCTCAAGAGTTTGTTAATATCCAAGCTAATGGATTAGCACGGTATAGCACCCTTCAATGCGCTGTAATCAAGACCTGATGTAATCAGCGCTGGCATTTTGAACTCACAATGTTTTCATGGACTGATATTGAATACTGAAATTGCTGCTCTTGGAGGGGCAAATAAGATGGATGTGGCAATGCAGTGTCTTGTGTTGAAAGATTCAGGAGCATTAATTTAACATAGAGTATTCTGTGAAAGATGTAAAATCAAATACACATTGTGTGTAGTGCGGGACTCATAAACAGAGGGTTGTGAGTTCGAGCCCTGCTAGTGACAACATGTTGGGAACCCATGCAAATAATTTCATCAAATAATCTTTTTGACCTGAGCGCATCAGGGAGCTGTTTTGGGTAAATACCATAACCTACATGCTGATAGATCTGCACCTTTGGTCATCGGCTGCAAGTGGCTAGTGTCCCGGCTATAGTAAAGGCGAAATGGTGATTCCCTTGTTACAGTGTAATAGTAATGGCAGCGCTTTTGCTTATTCTGCTTATTATTGCTTTTGCGGACGTTACGTACGTTATATTCAGGATTTTGGCAATTAATTTAATTTTTTGTAACATCTACATGTCTTGACCCCACCAGTGAGCACCATTATCAACATCAAACCCATGGATATTATAATGTTTATACTGTGTTCTGTAGCCATTTAAAAGTGAAATTTTTCAATTTTCCGGTCACAAACGTACCTTTGGAATCGCCTATCAGATGAAAAGAAAAATATTCCTTCAGTCAATTTAACGTTTACTAATGTGGGTTCCCCTTAAAATATCCTCATGTATTAAAGCTTTTATTTAGGTTGCTTTGTGTTGCAGCTTTGACATCTATGGATATTGGCAGAAACCTGAGCTTACATCTGTTTATGAAATAACCAGTGAAAGACTTGACAGAATCAGTGCTGACATTTGAAAGTAGCTCTGAATATTGACAAGTTGGCTGATCAATGGTATATCATATATTATGAATGTAAAGAGGCAATGATGCACACATATGTTCTAACATGTTTTGTAAAATATGAAATGTATAAAAAAGTAAGGTTTAAGATTTCAGTCATCAGTAGTACTATGAATGTTGACTAATCGATGATTGATTCTACAGACATGAGCTTTTTTGGTATTTTTTTGATTCTTGAAAACTTATCAGTGGAAATACAAGAGACACCGCTTGTTTAATCCATAGACATTGCTTTAGATTTTATATATGGAAGTTTTGAGATTTGTTGTAAATATTGCAGTGGACACACCATGGTTTTTAATAAGTTTTTGTTTTAATGTTTATTTTTTTAAATAAATGTCTTATTTTTTAAACCATGCCAAAAAAGCCTTAAGTCTTGTGTTCACTTTTTATCTTGCAGGCGACTCTTTCAGATGAGAGCAAAGTGCATGTTGTGCTGGGCAATGAATCCTGCGATTTGGACTCTGCAGTATCGGCGCTGGTCTATGCATTCTACCTACACAGCTTATCCAAGGTATCATCTTATTTAAATAAATAATAATTCAGGGATCACTTTGAACAGATAAAAATATCAGTCAGTAGTGACTGAACTTGCTATTTTACCAAAACCAACATTTATATTTACCAAAATCATACTTTTCCAAATTCATGAACATAATGGTATAAATACTTATTTACTCTATTTGTAACCATAAATGCATATACTTGGTCTTTGAGAAATGCCATCATATGGAGCTCAAAACTTATAATTCACAGTTGATGTATCATAAAAACCCCAAGTTGAGAATAAAAATACAAAATACAAAATTGCATTCCAGATTAATTTTCAAGCCACTCATGAGCTTTGAGACAAAGTTTTTTTGTAAATATTTGTGTAAACTCATCCCAAATATCATGTTATTTGCAACAAATTCACTGTTGACATAAGTAAAAGTTCACAAAAATAGAAATGTTTAAAAAATAGCAACCTTACATTTTCCAAAAGTTTTTGGTCGGTTCCAAAGGGCAAGTTCCAAAGGGCAAGTTATCAATTTTTTAGGCTTTGTTAGTTGCAATTAAGCTTTATTGAAGCAACATCAACTTTGATGTGTTGAGTATTATTTTCATTTTCCTCCCAATGATAAAACTATTTGCAATCGTAAAATAAACTTTCCCTTAATTACCCCTTTTATTCATGTAAGATATTTTTTTAATTGTGTAAGATCTTAGTATGACAGCAGTTTGAATTTTGATAAGATTTGTTATTTTAATGTGGCTCTGTCATTTCCAAAAGGGGAACTGAAAGGCTTGAATTGATGACTTATCTTACGATTATTTTGTGTGATTTGAGATACTTTAACCCTTTGACTTCTACAGGCCCATATATCGGCATTCATATATGAATCATATGAACCATCAGTGTTCCCGTTTAGGTTTTAGAGCTTGCGCCAGTTCAATCAATTTTGATAAAGTTGAAGAGGTGCTTACGCCAAAATCATGAGCTGATACTGAAAATTGGCTAAATAAAGTCAGGAAAGAAATCTTTTAACATATTTTCAGAAACCTGTTGGGCCAATTTTCCCGGCTCCTGCGATATGGTTAGGTTTTTGAGCTTGCGCCAGTTCGAGCAATTTTGATAAAGTTGAAGAGGTGCTTACCCCAAAACCATCAGCTGAGGGCTGCAAATTGGCCAAATAAAGTCAGGAAAAGAATCTTTTTACACATTTTCAGAAACCTGTTGCGCCAATTTTCCCGGCTCCTGCGATATGGCGCACCATACTACTTAGCAGTAACACTGTAAACCGTGTAAAACCATGAGCTGATTCTGAAAATTGGCTAAATTAAGTCAGGAAAGGTATCTTTTTACACATTTTCAGAAACCTGTTGCACCAATCTTCCCGGCTCCTGCGATATGGCGCACCATACGGCCTTAGCAGGAACACTGTAAACCATACCTAACATACTTATTTTTTCGCTTCTAGCACCTGTGTCACAAACCTGATGTGTCTGTCTATCAGCATACATAATCACAATACTTGTAGTTATCTATGAACCCTTTTTTGAAAGGTCATTGCACTTTTATTTATCAAAGACAAGTGAATAATTACTCCTGTTTTTTGTGAATTTGATTACAATTTTCATCAAATATGGTGTCACCTGTAGTTTAAATGTTAGATCTATTAAGTTCAACACTGTACGGTAAAAATTTTGATTAACTAGCCAATGGCTCCTGAGTTTAAAATTTTAGGGGCCATAAAACGGCTTCAATGATAAAAACATTTGGGAGCCAAAAAGTAAGTATTATTTTTTACAATTGCAGTGTTAATATAAAGAACAAAACTAATGATAAATACTGGAGATCAGATTTAACTTTTCTAAGCTTACTATCACCACTATTACTAGGTCACAGCTCACTATCATCAGTCTGTTCATATCCCTTCTTCTCCTTAACTTCTTGCTGCTCTCTTGTTGTCATGGTTTATGGTTTTAAAAAGTTCATGAACGTCCATTTGGTCGCCATATTGTAAGGCTTGAAGCCAACTATCAAAACTTTCAATCAACGAAAGACAGTGCTCACGAATGGTCGCAATTTAACACAATACACGATACAACACTGTCGACATGTGGGATACCCCGCCGTACAATTTGCCTATCTTTTCTGTACGTTACATGTGTGAAGCACATGCAAATAGTGACATCATTTTAAATTTCCCCTTGATGTCGTCATGACACGTCAATGCATGTGTGTCTGGTATATAAATCTGGCAGTAGTCCGGTTTGTTTATGTTTGTTGAAACAGCGATTATTGCGCAAGAATTTGAGCAAGAAACTTGAATTTAATGATATTTTATGGTCAATTTTTCCATAATTCTGCAAGTTTGTGACTGTAAAATCGGTTTATTCCATGTTAGTTTCATTCTACACACACTTTGGTTGGAAACGGCTGGCGAGTGTAAGCTTAAAAGAATGATCGCCAATTGCTCGTAGCATTCAATTTTTGTTCGCATCATGACAAAAAATACTCGCAAATGCGAGTGAAATTGTCGCACCGTACAGCGTTGATTAAGTTTACATAAATAATACACCTGATTTGAATGCGGATGATTGGAACAACTCCACGAAAAACAGAGTCAGAAACATAAATGATAGGCTTACATAGTTCTTTATCAACCTTGAAGTATGCAACAAACGATCAGACTCTGTTGAGAGATCCATAGCATATCCCTTGTATTCTATAACATTGTAAACTGGTGGTTTTGTATTGTGTAAGAGACAAGTAATGATTGATTAGGATTGATTTAAAGACCAAATCACTACGTATTAATATTTTTGTACATGAATCGTTCATAATTTTGCCATTTTTGGTATTATTTTTGGCTAATTTTGTTGCTACCATATGGACAAACCCTGAACATAAGTTCATTGGAATATTCAGCAAGATTGGGTATGTTGTTATGATTCGCAAAATACGGACTGATTTATTTCCCCATATGGTCATTTAGGTTTATATGCGTTAATCGGATGCTTGTTGCATACTTCAAGATTGATAGAGTAGTATTTTAGACATTTCAGGTTGGCCAGGGTGCAGAAATGCATGGATCTGGATTGGCCAGGGTTCAAGGGGTTAAGTATAACCTTTACCTATTTGAATCAGGTGGAATGTGTTTGACACTTCGACCCATGTTCTGAATGTTTCCCTTGTACATGTTCTGATTTCACATCTGCCTTCCATCTGTTTCCATTTCAGACGCAAACAAATGATGACACCAACATAGTATACATTCCCGTCCTAAACATTCCCCACCAAGATTACTCCCTCCGAACAGAAGTGACACACTGCCTACGTGCAAATCATATCGAAGATGATACAATTGTATTCCATGACCAAATAGACTTGAGAACATTACATGAGAATTCCAGACTGATTCTGACATTAGTGGACCATAATGTGTTAGTGAAAAGTGATGCTTTCTTAGATAGTGATGTTGTAGGAATTGTTGATCATCATGTAAACAGTCGCCATGACGATGAAGATCGACAGCTTGAGATCACCTTGGAGACAGTTGGGTCTTGCAGCACCTTGGTAGCTGAGAAGATACTTCAGAATTGTAAAGACATTCTGGATGATACTGTAACAACTCTGCTTCTAAGTAAGTAAATAATATTTAAGACATACAGGTAATAAATGGAGTCAAGTTCCTCATCCAAACCAGGTAAAGAGTATTCAATTACACATATTAAGGTATTAACTCTAACCTCCTTTCATTCTTAACCCATATACTGTGGAACTTCTTTAACAAGAAATCTGTAGGGTCACACATTTTAGTTTGTGTTATCAGGACTCCGACTGTGCTATCCATTATTTATTATACAAATTCAGTGCCCGGGACTTGAAAACTTAGTTTGTGTTATCAGAGTTTTGGGGTTAAGAGATTTCATGTTGAAGAGGTTCCACTGTATTCAGGAAATATATGTGTCAAAATTGGATGTTTCAACCGGGATTGGAACCCGGGATCTCTCGCATCCCATTCCCTCATCCACCTATACCAAACTACTCATCAGCGGTTGCTGCCTAGCAGCCATTTGGTGCTCATATAAAACACCCGTCTGTGATTTATTTGGACTTCGCTAATTTACTGATTTTCCCTTGTCACCTTTTGTAGCCTTTGGGAGCTTTTGGGTCAGTTAATACTACTTCCATACTCATGTAGAGCTTCTGTTGCTTTGCAATAAGAAGAATCCCACTTTTTTCTCGAAATTCAAAAATTGTTTCCCATTTTTTCCTTAAGATATGGTTAGGATTTGGTTTTAGTGTCAGTTATTTTAAGGTGAGATTTTGGGTTTAGTCCAGGTTTAAGGTAAGCAATAGGGTTAGAAATTTTGAGCATTTAGGGTTTTGATTAAATTATAGGATTTGGTTACTGAAATATTACAAATCAATGTAACATCGTTGAGAAAAAAGCAGGATTCTTCTTCTTGCTGTTGCTTTGCTTCTTTTTGGAAATACTAGTTGTTTCTTGTAATCCTAGCAGCAAGCTACATGTCAATGATACAACAAATGGGGACAACGATTTTTGTCATGCAATAAGATTTTTTAAGTTAAAATGAATTTAACTTTAAAATGACAAAACTGCAAAGCTACAGTTTTTTTATCGCTCAACGATGCAGAAAAGTGTGAACCAAATTATAAAGTAGTCACAGAAATATCCATGCCTTTGTTTAGGAAGTGTACCATTAATTTCTGGAATAGTCCATTGCGTGAACGAATTGGGGATAACTGATAGGCAACTTGATAATTTGTTTCGCATTAATCTGACTCAGTTTACCACTTGTCTCCCCTCGTTAGCCTAAGCCCATAATCTTATGGGAGAACTGGTAAAAGATAGGGCTGATAATGAATACATTATTTAAGCTCTATCACCAACTCAAGAATGTTATAATGTCAATGGATGGTCTGCCTTGACACACCACTGGGACAAAAATTATCATGTGAGATGGTTGTGATGATTGCCTAATAACAGCGTAATAATAATGTCAAGCACTATGATACTATGGTGAATAGCACATTATAAATACTGCTTATGTGCAAAACGGCCGCGGTGAGTTGTTACAAATGTTTCATTCAATTTAACTATTCCTGACAGTCATTGCGACTAAAACAACAGACTTGTTGTGTTTGCTGCAAAACTGTTCAGTAAGGATAAGGTTGAGAATGCTACCTTGAAATTTCAAATATTGTTGTGAAGCCAGTTTTTAGAAAAATCGGTTAGGAGATTGCGCCTTGCCAGGACCAACTCTGAGCGAGTATGAAGTGAACCATTACCTCGTTCTGGTGGCAGGTTAAAATTTCTTGACTACAACGCAATGCACATCGTAAATTTTTTCGTTGAATTGTGCATACGTAGGCAATAGCGCTTGACGAGTTTAATAGTTGCAACTCTCGGTCAAGTACCCTTCCGTTGCCAGAGTACGATATCCATGTTCATTGTGACTTTGTGTTGCGGAAAGCAATATTCTATCTTGTCTTTAGTTCTCTTAGGCTGTGTCCACACATAATAGTCATGACTAGTCATGACCGGCTCTAGAGCTAGACAACTTAGCAGTTGCATTCACACTGGGATACGACTTGCGTTTTAAAGCTAGTGGCGCATCACTTTTGGTCACGAGCAAGACACTTTCTATAATTGTGTTCACACATGAGCGGCTCAAGAGGGAGAATATAGTCATGACCAAATTCTTCTGTGTGAACACGCCCTAAATCAACTTCACTAAAATGACCAGATTGTGGTTGAGTGGTGTGTCAACCCAGCATGTCTGTGTATGTGAGATGTAATGTATCATGATGTATGTTGTAGCTATTCCTGGATGAAAGAGAGAGAACATTAAAGTATGTTGCTGGCACGGAGAACATGAGTTGGAGGGGATTGTGGGGATTTCTTTACATCATGTAGGCAGAGCATGAGTTGGGGGTAATTAAAAGGATTGTTTACATCGTGATCTACTGTGTTGGCCTTGATGAGTTGTCTTAATAGCAGCTAATAGAAGAAAATGTATTGACCATGGAAGCGTAAAAAGGTTTGAATCTATCAAACAATTTTATATTCCGTTTTATTGTTTTGGTGTGATTACTATGTAGTTATTCAAAATTGGATGCAATTTCATATGAATTCTCTTAATGAAAGCTATGAAGAAAAAATATTGACCATGGAAGCATAGAACGGTTTGCATCAATAAAACAACTTTATGTTCTCTTTTATTGTTTTGATGTGATTAAAGGGGCAATTCATCCTCTATCAAAGTTTTGTTTTTTAGCTAGAACGAATCCTTGACTGATGTATGTTACAAACTACAAACTATTTTTCAAATGTGCTTGCGTTTTTGAGAAAAGCAAGAAAACGTGTCATTTTCTAATTATTGTTGGGGCCCCAACAGTCATTACAACACATTAGCTTACGGGGATTTTTAAAATGCTGAAATGCTTGCAACTTGAAAACAAATGGTTGGAATCAAGTGAAATTTTCACCATGCATTTATGTTGCACTCTTCTTTTATTTAGCTAGAAAAGAGGGGAGGTTGTCGTCACATTGGAATCATGAATTGCACCTTTAATATTATGCAAAGTAGTTATTCAAAATTGGATGCAAATTATTTCACTTTGAAAAATGTCATTGCTACAGGCAGGAAAAATGACTATACTTTTTGAATTTCAATTAGTGGCTGCATAGATTAAGTATTTGATGAGAAATGATTTCGATGCTAAATTGGGTTCAACTATGTGACATTTTGGTTTGGCATAATTGAGACATAGCTCATCAGTTTCTAGCTATTCTGTTTTTAGTTAACCTCTTTTTTCAGATTTTGTCAAGTAAGGATTAAAGCTTTCATATTCTGTGGAATACTTGTGGAAAAAATGAACGGTTAACCAGTTACCTTTATGCTGTACAAAGTCATATTTGATACGGGCATATATTTTCTTTCACATGTGAAGTTCACAAATA